>JAXCGZ010002028.1:0-50000 GCA_037179515.1 Halocaridina rubra | reverse complement strand
TTCCCAATAAGCCTGTCTCTCCCTCCCTTGCAATGCCCCTTCTAGCATGCAACACTTGCTATGTCAGGGTAAAACCTTCTTTCATGCCCATGCTTGTAAATCTCTTGGGCTCTGGGGTTGGCATTTCTTCCTCCTCTTCAATCAACCGCTTCTCCAGTTGAATGAGGTCCTCAGCAGAGAAATCCTCTCCATGAAATTCCAGCAGCTCTGTTGCATCATCAGCCCCCACCTCCAACTTTATCTTCTTACTCAGGGCAACAATGTTCTCGGTGACAGCTTCAACTGTCTCCACAAAACCATGGAAGTCATTCACAAGCGGGGGATACAGTTTCTTCCAGATGCCATTCAAGTTCGTCTGCTTTACTTCTTCCCAGAATCAGCAATATTCTTGACAGTTTGAAGAATATTGTTAGACTTCCAAAACTTCTTGAGAGTCAAGTTCTTATTCTTCTCAGTTGCTATAAGAGCCATAGCAATTGTCCTTTGGAGGTAGTAGGCCTTGAAAGAGGCTATGGCACCCTAATTCATTACAGTAACAGGGCAGTGGTATTAGCTGGAAGACAAACCACCTTGACACTGGGATGAAAGCCTTAAACAGCATAAACCAGCCCCTACTGGCCACAAACTCTTAACTTTTACTCCCTTCCCCGTTTCCATTTTCACGGCATTAAACAATCTTTTTGGTTGCTCCTGACTCAATAGAAGGCTCACTGGAAGACTCCGTCAATGCTGGTCATCTAGACAAAGTACTAATAATCTCTTCATTTCAACCATTAGCCCACTTTGCTGCTTAGTATGCACAGTGGATAGGAGTAGAGCCTTTCACATGTGCAAGGATGCGAGCTTTATCGTTAATAGTCATTGAATGATCAAACGGTTTAACCCCAGTGAGCGAGCAATGTTGGTAGCAGTTTCTCCTTTTTCTGAGTGTTTTGCTATTTCTTCTTTAACTGCCATGGTGATAGCTCTCTTTTTCTTCAAAGCATTGCCATCAGAAGAATCACCCGTATGCTTGGGAGGCATAGTACACGTCAATAATGAGCATATATGTGTAAAACGAACCAAAGAGCGGATGAGCACGAAGAAAGTATGACGTACGAGCAGAAACTGGGCAACACTTCTTCTTCTCAGTCTAATGAGGTGTGATGACATATTGTTTTGCCACACTCAACAGACTGTTCTGAATGAAGATTGTATTTATGACTATATATTTGGTAATTTTGTATACTAATTCAGTATTTCCTTCAAATAACCAAATACATAAACATATAAATAAATAGAGCCATTAACTTGATATATACATATACAGCAATGCTGCATGATGACATGATCGTCAGCCACACTCAACAAACTGTTCTTTATGAAGATCTCACTTACAACTATGTATTTGGTACTTTCTTCAAATAACCAAATGCATAAATATATAGATAAATAAAACCAATAATTTGATATATGCACATAAAAGCAATGCTTCTTGATGTGTATTCATCCTTAACGTTCACAAACTGTTCAGCGTGCAAGGTTTGTATTCAGCCACACTCAACACTGTTCTGTATGAAGATCTCACTTACAACTATGTATTTGGTACTTTCTTCAAATTACCAAATACATAAATGTGTAGATAAATAAAACTAGTACCTTGATTTATGCATATAAAATCAATGCTTCTTGATGCCTATTCATCCTTAACGTTCACAAACTGTTCAGCGTGCGAGGTTTAGATTCACCACATAAGCCAAATAGGTAAAAAATTATTTATTAATAATTTATTGATAATTTTTGGGAACTGTGTTGTAACGACGAAACATCATAAGTCGAGGGCAGCATACACTGAGGTCCTCCTCTACAGTTATTCCTCAACTTGCGTAAAGAACTGTTCCCACCACTTGCTGCATAAGTCAGAATTCCTGTAAAGTCAGGACCCCTCTTCAAGGTGTCAGCACTTTGTATATAAACTATTGCAACCATCCTGTATTCTCTAAAAATCATGCCTAAATAAAGAAATTAAGTGATATATATATATATATATATATATATATATATATATATATATATATATATATATATATATATATATATATATGAGAGAGAGAGAGAGAGAGAGAGAGAGAGAGAGAGAGAGAGAGAGAGAGAGCACTTCTGTAAAATGTTCATTTACATATGATTCTGAGGTTATTTGTAAACATTTATTATTGTTACTATTATTATTAATATGATTGTTATTAATTTTATTATCATTATTATTATTATTATTATTATTATTATTATTATTATTATTATTATTATTATTATTATTATTATTATTATTATTATTATTGCCTTGTTTGTCTCCATTCATTCACTCAGTATTTTATATATTTAATGATATCAAGGAGTATATTGTGGCTTATTTGAAACAGTATCAGCATTATAGTAGCTGTATTGCATTATCTACGAACCTCCAAATACTAAAAGTGTAAAGGTAAGCAATATGGGTACATGAAAATGTCATGCGGTTTTATCTGTCATTATTAATTTACATTCAGTTGGGGTGGACACAGACAGGGTGTAGCTGCGGAATTATGTCTGAAGGCCTTAAACGCCTTCTGGTAGTATCGAACATTGGTTACATTTGATGTGATAAGCACAGCAGTGAACACTGCATTTGTGAGGAGATACATAGTAGTAATTAGAGTGTACTTTGATCATGGAGAATGGAAAATTCTAAAGTATTCTACAGCTTTGTCAGAGGAGAATTAAGTGTCAAAGAACAGATTATATAGCTCGAAAGAGTACATGAGAGTGTCAGTGCGACAGCTAAAGAGTTCTATGAGGATTTTAACAAAGAACTTCAAACATTAGAGAATTCTCCACCCGTGGCCATAGCAGAAGAGAGAGTACAAGGACCATTGCTAAAGAACTTTATCATTTAGCTATAGGAGTACCTAAAGTACTGATGGACTTTAAATGCACATTGCATTGTGGGACATATTGACATATACCTAAACGTACTTAAGGAATTCCCTGTACCAAATTATCTGTGATCATAGATAAGCAAGTGAACATTTTACCTATCTTCAAAAAAGGGAGAAGAGCAATATTTCAACAAATGGCCACTTTTCTCGACTAGTATATACTCGTGTATCAACATTTTTGAATACTATTGAGAAGCCATATTCCCATTCACTTGGCATCTTAACTTTTTTTTCGCATTTACAACTTGTTCGAGGCTTTATATTGAAAGCATCTCAGAATGCAAAAAAATATTTTTCTCTTAAATATAAGAACTTTTTTTTTTTTTTTTTTTAAATACAAGGGTAGTGATAATTATGATTTTGCCAAGTCTGGAAATTCTGAATGTTAAAGTGATTCATAGTTTAAGAACGAATATGTTTAAGCACTTGTTAATTAAAAGATCTGACTTGGCATTAGGGAATTGCGAGCATAATCCTCTTTCCTGTAAATATATATGTAATAAAAAACACTGTTTCCTTAATTAATTTCCAATATCATTGTCTAACAGTATATGAAAATAATATTGCAAACGTACCCGTAATAACGATTCTGTAACTGCGAGACAGCACTTGGCGGTTGTAAGGATTGCGAACTTCTAGACTATAAAGTCCCTGGAAATATAAAATAAGTATGCATGGAAAATAGATATAGTTAAATATTTAGCATAAGTGACCATTTCAAGGAGACTTCTTTGTGAAAAATATTTTCAAAAGTTTTTATAGGCATTTATATCATCATTTATCAGATCAGAAGGCACTGAATATATATATATATATATATATATATATATATATATATATATATATATATATATATATATATATATATATATATATATATATATATATATATATATATATATATATATATATATATATATATATATATATATATATATATATATATATATATATATATATATATATATATATATATATATATATATATATATATATATATATATATATATATATATATATATATATATATGTATATGCATATGCATATGCATATGCATATGTATATGTGTATATATATATATATATATATATATATATATATATATATATATATATATATATATATATATATATATATATATATATATATATATGTGTGTGTGTGTGTGTGTGTGTGTGTGTGTGTGTGTGTGTGTGTGTGTGTGTGTGTGTGTGATTACCTAATTGATTACCTAATTGTGTTTACGGGAAAAAGCCCAAAGCTCGTATCTTCCCGTCTCCTGATCCGTTCCATTTTGTACTTAGTGATACTTATCATACCAGTCCTTAAAACTATGGATTGAGATAGCATTAACTCCCCCTTCGCTTAGCCAATTCCAATTATAAACTACTCTTACACTGAAAAAGTATTTCCTTACATCCTGCAAAGAAGTCTTCTTACCAAGCTTCAATATATGACCTCTAGTTCTAGAGTCAGCCATATCAAAATATCGATCCCTATCAACTCTATCATAACCATGAAGGAATTTAAAGACTGTCACCATATCCCCCCTCAATCTTCTAGCCTCGAGTGATGGTAAGTCTAATTCCCTCAGCCTCTCATCATAACTGAGATTGCGTATTTCTGGCACCAGTTTCGTGGCCAGAAATACGCAATCTCAGTTATGATGTGAGGCGGGGTGTGTGTGTGTGTGTGTGTGTGTGTGTGTGTGTGTGTGTGTGTGTGTGTGTGTGATTACCTAATTGTGTTTACGGGAAAGAGCCCAAAGCTCGAATCTTCCCGTGTCCTGATCGCTTCCATTTTATACTTAGTGATACTTATCATACCTGTCCTTAAAACTATGGATTGAGATAGCATTAACTACCTCCTCGCTTAGCCAATTCCAATTATCAACTACTCTTGTGATTACCTAATTGTGATTAACTAATTGTGTTTACGGGAAAGAGCCCAAAGCTCGTATCTTCCCGTCTCCTGATCGGTTCCATTTTATACTTAGTGATACTTATCATACCTGTCCTTAAAACTATGCATTGAGATAGCATTAACTACCTCCTCGCTTAGCCAATTCCAATTATCAACTACTCTTACACTGAAAAAGTATTTCCTTACATCCTGCAAAGAAGTTTTCTTACCAAGCTTCAAACTATGACCTCTAGTTCTAGAGCCAGCCATATAAAAATATCGATCCCTATCCACTCTATCATAACCATGAAGGAATTTAAAGACTGTCACCATATCCCCCCTCACTCTTCTAGCTTCGAGTGATGGTAAGTCTAATTCCCTCAGCCTCTCATCATAACTGAGATTGCGTATTTCTGGCACCAGTTTCGTGGCATGTCTTTGAACTTTTTCAAGCTTAGCTATGTGCTTTTTCAAGTGCGGATTCCAAAAGGGGGCTGCATATTCGAGTTTTGGCCTCACATAGGTTACATAAATATTTCTGAACATTTCCTTGTCCATGTGCCTGAAGGCTACCCTTACATTTGATAAGAATGCATATGCTGCCCTTACTATGCCATTTATATGTATTTCTGGAGACAAATCTGCCAGTATGTTTACTCCTAGATCTCTCTCATTTTCTGTCTCTTGAAGTTGTACTCCAGCCACCGAGTAGTCAAGCTTGGGCCTTCTTGCACTTGTACCCATTCTCATTACCTTACATTTTGAAGTATTGAATTTCATTATCCACTTTTCTGACCACTCATGCAGATTATTTAGATCCTCCTGAAGTTCTCTACCATTGTTCTCGTTTTTTACTTTCTTCACAATCTTTGCATCATCTGCAAACATATTCATGAATGAATTTACAGACTCTGGTAGGTCATTTACATATACAAGGAACAAAAGTGGCCCTAAAACTGAACCCTATGGAACTCCACTACTAACTCTTCTCCATTCAGACACTGAGTGTCTTACTCTAACCCTCTGTTCCCTTCCTTCTAAGTAAGTTTTTATCCATTCCAAAACATTTCCACCTACTCTAGCCATTGATTGCAGCTTCCTAATAAGTCTCCCATGTGGAACAGTGTCAAACGCTTTCTGGAAGTCTAGGAATATGCAATCTGCCCAGCCCTCTCTTTCCTGTAAGATTTGGCTTACCTCATCATAAAATTCTAATAAGTTTGTTACTGTTGATCTACCTTCTCTGAAGCCATGTTGCCTCACTGACAAAAAGTTGAAGGATTCCAAGTGAAGAGAGATATGTTTCCTTAGTAGTTTCTCCATAACTTTGCAAACTATGCTGGTCAAGGAAACTGGTCTATAGTTCAGAGCCATATCCCTCCTTCCCTTTTTGAAGATAGGTATCACATTTGCTTGTTTCCAGCATCTTGGAATCTCCCCCGACTCCAGTGACTCCTTAAATATGATACTTAGTGCCACTGATATTGTGTTTGCGCATTTTTTAAGCACATGAGGGGATATGTCATCAGGACCTGTCGCTTTATGAACATCTAAATCCATCTGCGCTTTGCATACCTCTGTGGCTGTAAGGTTGATGTTCTCTAATACCGGCCCTTGAGCTTCTATCACTGCAATCTGAGGGGGTGGGGTATTTTCTACTGTAAATACTGACTGAAACTCCTTGTTCAATTCTTTTCAGATCTCTTCATCCATCTCAGTGATGCTTCCATCCGCTCTCTTTAGCCTTAAACCTGTTCTTTTACCTTCAGTTTTCCTCTGATAAAGCTGTGGAAAAGCTTGGGATTTTCTTCAGCCTTCCTGGTGATGTCCCTCTCATAGTCTCTCTCTGCGTCTCTCCTTTTACTTAGGTAGTCATTTCTTGCTCTTTTGTAGGTTTGCCAGGCATTTATGTTTTTTCTCCTCCTATACCTTTTCCAGCATTTGTCTCTCCACTCCTTAGCTCTTTTACACCCATTATCGAACCATTTCTCTCTGGCATGAATTACACCTACTTTGGTGACAGGTATGCAGCAATCTACTATCTTCCCATATTTCTCACAAAAGATGTCATACATTTCTTGTACAGATTTGTTGTAAAATAAGGTTCTCCAGTCAATAACTGCAAAAAGCTCATTCATTTTGATGTAATCTCCTTTCGGATATTTCCTCCTCATGTCCTCAGTGCCTCTACTCTCAGGCAGAATATCTTCAATGATATACTCCATCAACAACACACAGTGGTCACTCTTTCCAATTGGTGGTTCATACTCAATTTTTTCAATATCCAACACATTATCTGTGAATACTAGATCAAGTAGTGATGGCTCATCCCCACCCCTGGCCCTTGTTGGTTCCATTCCATGTTGGTGTAGGAAATTCCCTTGTACGCAATCTAGGAATCTTGCCCCGAATGAGTCCTCACCACTGTGTGGGTCAAGATTTATCCAATCTATATCTTTATGATTAAAGTCTTCCATAATCAAAATCCTACATTTTTTTTCCCTTGCCATGTTAACAACTGAGTTTATGACTTCAGTAGTACCTATATGACTTTCCTCATAAACTTCAAGCCTATTCTGGTTCCTTGTTGGGTTATATACAACAGTTATTATAATGCTCTCTGACCCAGTATTTATGCGAGCAACAAGAAATTCCTGGAACTCACTTTCTATAGCCAAGTTTATTTCTTTAACTTGAATCCTTTCACTTATGAGCTGTGCTATCCCTCCACCAGTCCTCTCAGATCTTTCAACCCCTAGTATTCTGAAGTCCTTAGGAAAAACTGTGACACTGTTTATGTCCTCACTCAACTTAGTCTCTGTAATTGCCACTATATCTGCCTTACTGTTGTGAATCCTATCGTTTAATTCTACTGCCTTACCAGCTAATCCATCAGCATTTGTGTATAACAATCTTAATGAGGCCCCATCCCCCGATCTTCTGTCATTATCTTCTTTATCTCCCTTTTGTCTGGAAGAACTCTGAAATGAAAATTTTTCTTCTCTTCTTCATTTCTTTCCTCATTTAACCTTTTTGCCTCTTCCAACTAGTTTTTGATGTTTCCCATCTCTTCCTGTGTTTTGTATCATCTAATGAACACTTCTTTGAATTCCTGAAGGTCTTTTAGACTTTTTTTTCTTAACAATATTTCCCTACATGTTTCTCCTCTCTCAAAGGTTACCTTTGTTGGTCTCGGTTTTCCTTCCCTCAAATATTTACCTAGTTGGTGTATGTTTACAATATCCTCAGGACCACAAACTACTCCAAGCTTTCTTATCTGGTCTAGAACCCTAGCTTTATTTTCTTCAAGTCTCCCCTGCCATGTTGGCTCCTGGGATTCGCTTATGCCTGAGATTACCACTGTCTTCTCTTTATCAAGTGCCTGTTTGATGAGGGGGTTTTCCCTTTCCATCACAACGTCTTTCATTTTTTCGATTACTGTGTCTTTATGGTCAACTGTTTGTATGTTTTCCAGTGCCACCACCTTTACAGCCTCTTTTACTGCCACATTCCCCTTTAGTGCATCAACAAAGGAAGTTTTCATGGCATTATTTTCCATACTCAGCTCCTGGAACTCTTTTCTAAACTGTTCAATATTTTCCTTAATCTGGACATTCCAAGCTGCAATCTCGTCTCTCTCAGAAGAGAGCAGTGTGATTACCTAATTGTGATTACCTAATTGTGTTTACGGGAAAGAGCCCAAAGCTCGTATCTTCCCGTCTCCTGATCGCTTCCATTTTATACTTAGTGATACTTATCATACCTGTCCTTAAAACTATGCATTGAGATAGCATTAACTACCTCCTCGCTTAGCCAATTCCAATTATCAACTACTCTTACACTGAAAAAGTATTTCCTTACATCCTGCAAAGAAGTTTTCTTACCAAGCTTCAAACTATGACCTCTAGTTCTAGAGCCTGCCATATCAAAATATCGATCCCTATCCACTCTATCATAACCATGAAGGAATTTAAAGACTGTCACCATATCCCCCCTCACTCTTCTAGCTTCGAGTGATGGTAAGTCTAATTCCCTCAGCCTCTCATCATAACTGAGATTGCGTATTTCTGGCACCAGTTTCGTGGCATGTCTTTGAACTTTTTCAAGCTTAGCTATGTGCTTTGTCAAGTGCGGATTCCAAAAGGGGGCTGCATATTCGAGTTTTGGCCTCACATAGGTTACATAAATATTTCTGAACATTTCCTTGTCCATGTGCCTGAAGGTTACCCTTACATTTGATAAGAATGCATATGCTGCCCTTACTATGCCATTTATATGTATTTCTGGAGACAAATCTGCCAGTATGTTTACTCCTAGATCTCTCTCATTTTCTGTCTCTTGAAGTTGTACTCCAGCCACCGAGTAGTCAAGCTTGGGCCTTCTTGCACTTGTACCCATTCTCATTACCTTACATTTTGAAGTATTGTATTTCATTAGCCACTTTTCTGACCACTCATGCAGATTATTTAGATCCTCCTGAAGTTCTCTACCATTGTTCTCGTTTTTTACTTTCTTCACAATCTTTGCATCATCTGCAAACATATTCATGAATGAATTTACAGACTCTGGTAGGTCATTTACATATACAAGGAACAAAAGTGGCCCTAAAACTGAACCCTGTGGAACTCCACTACTAACTCTTCTCCATTCAGACACTGAGTGTCTTACTCTAACCCTCTGTTCCCTTCCTTCTAAGTAAGTTTTTATCCATTCCAAAACATTTCCACCTATTCTAGCCATTGATTGCAGCTTCCTAATAAGTCTCCCATGTGGAACAGTGTCAAACGCTTTCTGGAAGTCTAGGAATATGCAATCTGCCCAGCCCTCTCTTTCCTGTAAGATTTGGCTTACCTCATCATAAAATTTTAATAAGTTTGTTACTGTTGATCTACCTTCTCTGAAGCCATGTTGCCTCACTGACAAAAAGTTGAAGGATTCCAAGTGAAGAGAGATATGTTTCCTTAGTAGTTTCTCCATAACTTTGCAAACTATGCTGGTCAAGGAAACTGGTCTATAGTTCAGAGCCGTATCCCTCCCTCCCTTTTTGAAGATAGGTATCACATTTGCTTGTTTCCAGCATCTTGGAATCTCCCCCGACTCCAGTGACTCCTTAAATATGATACTTAGTGCCACTGATATTGTGTTTGCGCATTTTTAAGCACATGAGGGGATATGTCATCAGGACCTGTAGCTTTATGAACATCTAAATCCATCGGCGCTTTGCATACCTCTGTGGCTGTAAGGTTGATGTTCTCTAATACCGGCCCTTGAGCTTCTATCACTGCAATCTGAGGGGGTGGGGGTATTTTCTACTGTAAATACTGACTGAAACTCCTAGTTCAATTCTTTGCAGATCTCTTCATCCATCTCAGTGATGCTTGCATCCGCTCTCTTTAGCCTTAAAACCTGTTCTTTTACCTTCAGTTTTCCTCTGATAAAGTGTGTGTGTATGTGTGTGCATATATATATATATATATATATATATATATATATATATATATATATATATATATATATATATATATATATATATATATATATATATATATATATATATATATATATATATTAGTATATTATAGAAGGTAAATATAACTGGGACATCCTTGGTGCTTGGGGAGATAACATTCCATACATGTATTCTTTGTCGGTCATACCAAGCACCTCAAAGGGATATTGGTTAGTATGAAAGAATTCCTTGAAGTGAATAAAGGGGATATGAGTGTGAAACTGACAATTCTCCTGACTGATAGCCTTAAAATCACACTTAGAATAGATTAAAACTGGCAAGGTGTGATGACACTTTCTTACCTTGATTCTCTCTGCAGCTGCCACCATCATTCTAGCCGTAGTATTATATAACATCTAATATGTATAGAAAATTATTCATGATATAGCAAACAAATATTGTGAGTTAGGCATTAAAGGAGAAGGAAAAGTACGTCAAATATACTGCACATGCACTAAATACTAGACTCATAGAACTGTGTTATACTGACAGCATCTTCAGCCTGAGCGCAGTCAATGTAAACATACGAAACTATATGAAGGCGAGGAGAAGAAGACGGTATATCTGAACCATCATCTCGCTGACTGCTACTGCTGCTGATGTTCTGAAATTATTGCTAACTGTAGCATAATTATCATATTTGTAAATTTACAATAATCATAGCTACCATTAAATATATAGTACAGATTTAATTCTTTTTATTTCACAACAAATAATATATAAATATATGCCATCATTAATTCATATAGTTTATTGTACTGCACAAAAGTAAAGCTTCAATTTTCAAGCTCTATCAGAAATTTTTTCTGCATGATTTTAAAATATACTTTTCAATGCAAAAATAGTTGCAAGTTGGAATATGCAATATAAAAACAGTAAATGCCAGCGTATACATAATGAAGGATACTACATATTCTCATAATATTTGAAGCTGTGCATTCGTAGCCCATCCAGGCCAATTATTTTCACAAAGAATGAGAGTAGTGGCTCTTAAATATGTGATATTTCGGGGGGTCGCGTTCTTTAGTGGTAAAGTAACACGGGACAAGGAATGACTAGTGGGTTTGAGCCCAAAGCAGGACGTCAAGAAAGGCATCCAGTATTAATCCCCTAGCTCCAATCTGTATGTGTCCATCCCTATATAGAGGGACTAGTTGTGTTACATAAGAAGGTGCATGCATGCAGAGTTTAGTACTCATTTATCATGTGAAATGTTATAGTTTGATATTCTCCAGTATTGAAAATTTTAAGGAAAAATTTTATATGCATCAGTGAAGCAATTAACTTTAATTGAGATGGAGACTCATGAGCAGAAAGCACTCTCCCATACATACATAAGTTAAAAACAAATGAGTGTTGTTTTAAGTGTCACCACTTATCTCCATCTATATGGGGGTAACACAGACAGGTTGGATCTAGAGAATTAATGCTGGATACTTTTCCTACTGTTTTTTCTTTGTATCTCCTCCTCCTTCACAGTCTCCACCACTTCTTCCTCCCTCCCGCCTCTTCTTCTATCTACCAGTCCTTTTCTTATGTACCACGATGGGCTCTATCGCAACTCTGTCACTTCCAGGATCAAGTGCTCTAGCTACTGCTCTATTGCGGTCCCCAAAATTTAAATACAAATAAGTTATCGAATTGAAAATAATTTCATACCCCTTGAATTGGTTGACCATTCTTATACCAAATGAAGTCAGATCCTGATGGTGCAATCGCTTCAGCATACAGTATGTAGTCTTCATCTTGTCTTACGATTCTAGTACTCACATGGTGTGGATTTGCCCAGGCAAATTGCTGAGCTCTTGGTATGGAAATTTCATTGCCTGAAGAAAAAACAAAGCCTTATTTGACTTGAAAAATAAATTTCTTTTCTTTTCTTTATTTACCCTTCTGGTACCAAGTACAAGAGCTTGCAATTTAATAGTCATATGTATTATTAGTTCAGTAGTCTCCGTGACAAAATGGTAGAGTCCACGATTCTGAGGAGGCAGGTCGAGGGTTTGCGCCCCGTCACGGACTGAGGTTAGTAAGGACATATACTCAGGGTAACAATTACATCTGCCAAATCAAGTCCTTAGCTAGAAAGACAACCCTCCTAGCTCTTGGTGGAAAAGGGAGTTTGTGACATAAAAACCGAATTGAATCGAATCATTGTATTATTAGTTCAGCAAGATGCCATAGCCAATTGAATATAGCATTGTGGCAACAACTGAAAAGGGTAGGGAACTGGCCTACATCCATAAAATTCACTATCATGTAACTACTTAGAGATAATTATGCAGTTTACCTCAGTATTAGTAGTTCATTATACCATAAAATCTGGTACCTAGCATAAGCCTTAACATAACTTAGCAATATTTTAATGTATGTTTATACTAATGATTATTTTCAAGAGAACTCTTATGGGAAGTCCTATTCAGCTGTGGATATCTTGAAAAGTACATTCTAACCCTGAAACTTCTCCACGACGATATGGTTGCCACAGTCGCTGCCATCAACATCATCTGTGAGCCATTTCTGGTCAGATTAGGAGTAAAATAGGGGTGATTAATTGCCCCACCTCGGTAAACATTTCAGTCTTGCTAGTCTCAAATCCAAAAGTAAGACAGCTACAAGTTCCATCTTGTTTCAATATATGGATAACGACAGTATTACTGTTCTGTAAGAAAACCATCTGCAACAGATCTTGAGCTTCTTCAACAATGCATACTCAAAACTTGGACTTATCATCAACTCCAATAAGACTGAGATTATTTATTAGCCATCACTAATCGAAGCAAATCAGATAAAATCATCCAGTCAACTTGGCGACACAACCTCGTAAATTATAGACCACTTTCCATATCTTGGAAGCCACCTATTCTACATTGCCGACTTCTGTGATGAGATCCAACACCGTCTTGCATACGAGAGAACAGCCTTTGGACTTCTCCGAACTAGAGTGATTCATGATCCTGTCTTCCAGAAGAACACAAAAAATGTAAGTGAACAAAGCATTGGTAAGCACAACACTCCTGTATGAATAAGAGAGTTGTTTGACATCTGAAGACATTTGAAAAGTTCCGCTAGCAGTGACTTCGAAATATATTTATATATCAGTTGGGATGACAGACGAACCAATTTCAGCTTGTTGATCGAAGCAAATGCAACAAGAATTGAAGCCTTCATCAAAAACCAGTTGAGATGGATAGATCAAGTTGCTTGCATGAAAGATGAGAACCTACCAAAATATATCTCCATCTCCCGATCAAAAATGATAAATGTAAAAGAGGCAACTTACAGATAAGATAAATAGATGTTTTAAAAACTAACATGAAAAAAACAACAACTTAGAAGCCATTGTTAAGGATAGGTTACTCGGGCAAACCATCATTCTTGAAAGAGCAGCAACTTTTAAAGAAGAAAAAGAAGAAGAAGAAGAAGAAGAAGAAGAAGAAGAAAAAGAAGAAGAAGAAGAAGAAGAAGAAGAAGAAGAAGAAGAAGAAGAAGAAGAAGAAGAAGAAGAAGAAGAAGAAGAAGAAGAAGAAGAGAGAGAGAGAGAGAGAGAGAGAGAGAGAGAGAGAGAGAGAGAGAGAGAGAGAGAGAGAGAGAGAGAGAGAGAGAGAGAGAGAGAGAGAGAGAGAGAGAGAGAGAGAGCTTAGGCTAGTTCTGCCTTCATGCACTTCCTTTCCTAAATGGAAAAGAGCTTCCTAAGACGAAACTGGACTCCTAAAACACTTAAAAATCCATAGCTATTAAAGCAAAGGCCATCTTCCTCGATCTCGAGGGATTGCCATGATAATTATTAAATAATACAGTAAATATGGTTTCTTGTAAGATGATGAATGATAAATTATTAATGTTTTCCTATAATATTCAACAGAATAATATTATGCACAGGAGTCGTTAGGTGTAGCATACAGCCTGTGGACTAAATATATCAGTTGTCTAGGCAGTAGACCGTATTTTTATAGTATAAGTGTCCCAGTAGATTGGACTCAGTAGTATAAATTGCCCAGTATACTGCAGTCTTATTGTTGCTTTTAACCACTTTCTAGTATAAAGGTCTTGGTAGAGAGCATATGATATAATAGCATCATTCAAACTTATAAAGTATTAATCCAAAATAGTGAAAAGGGAATTTCATTACTTACGAGTTGTAGCATCAATAGTCCTTTTACTTTTTTCAAAAACTGAGAGCTAAAATAGATAATGAGAGAACATATTAGATCAATCAATGAAAGAGGAACAATTATAGTTATGAAATACATGCAAGCAGTGTTTAACTCTAGAATCTATAATATATTGAGTAGGTTGACAGATATATTCGGTAGCTTAGGGGATACCTCTGCTTGCTCATGCTACTCCCATCTGTGTTCTACTACTCAAAGTAACTCATACAACTTCACTTAGAAAAAGCCAATTGTGACTAAGAGGGTGGAAGTGGTGCCCTTGTCTACTTGGCAGCTACAGTGAATTCACTTAGATGTGAGGAGTATATGTAAAACAGTATCTTCATGGGCATGGAGTACTTAATATATATACACACATACATACATACATACATACATACATACAAAAACTTGTTGGAAGAGGCAAGACGGTTAAATGAGGAGAAAAATGAAGAAGAGAAGAAAAAATTTCATTTCAGAGTTCTTCCAGACAAAGGGGAGATAAAGAAGATACTGACAGAAGATCAGGGGATGGGGCCTCATTAAGATTGTTATACTCAAATGCTGATGGATTAGCTGGTAAGGCAGTAGAATTAAAAGACAGGATTCACAACAGTAAGGCAGATATAGTAGCAATTACAGAGACTAAGTTGAGTGAGGACATAAACAGTGTCACAGTTTTTCCTAAGGGCTTTAGAATATTAAGGGTTGAAAGATCTGAGAGGACTGGTGGAGGGATAGCACTGCTCATAAGTGAAAGGATTCAAGTTGAAGAAATAAACTTGGCTATAGAAAGTGAGTTCAAGGAATTCTTGTTGTTCGCATAAATACTGGGTAAGAGAGCATTATAATAACTGTTGTATATAACCCACCAAGGAACCAAAATAGGCTAGAAGTTAATAAGGAAAGTCAAATAGGTACTATTGAAGTCATAAACTCAGTTGTTTACATTGCACGGGAGAGAAAATGTAGGATTTTGATTATGGGAGATTTTAATCATAAAGATATAGATTGGATAAATCTTGACCCACACAGTGGTGAGGACTCATTCGGGGCAAGATTCCTAGATTGCGTACAAAGGAATTTCCTACACCAACATGTAATGGAACCAACGAGGGCCAGGGGTGGGGATGAGCCATCACTACTTGATCAAGTATTCACAGATAATGTGTTAGATATTGAAAAAAATAGAGTATGAACAACAAATTGGAAAAAGTGACCACTGTGTGTTGTTGATGGAGTATATCATTGAAGATATTCTGCCTGAGAGTAGAGGCACTGAGGACATGAGGAGGAACTATCCGAAAGGAGATTACATCAAAATGAATGAGCTTTTTGCAGTTATTGACTAGAGAACATTATTTTACAATAAATCTGTACAAGAAATGTATGACATCTTTTGTGAGAAGTATGGGAAGATAGTAGACTGCTGCATACCTGTCACCAAAGTAGGTGTAATTCATGCCAGAGAGAAATGGTTCGATAATGAGTGTAAAAGAGCTAAGAAGTGGAGAGACAAATGCTGGAAAAGGTATAGGAGGAGAAAAAACATAAATGCCTGGCAAACCTACAAAAGAGCAAGAAATGACTACCTAAGAAAAGGGAGAGAGGCAGAGAGAGACTATGAGAGGGACATCACCAGGAAGGCTAAAGAAAATCCCAAGCTTTTCCACAGCTTTATCAGAGGAAACCTGAAGGTCAAAGAACAGTTTTTAAGGTTAAAGAGAGCGGATGGAAGCATCACTGAGACAGATGAAGAGATCTGCAAAGAATTGAACAAGGAGTTTCAGTCAGTATTTACAGTAGAAAATACCCCACCCCCTCAGATTGCAGAGATAGAAGCTCAAGGGCCGGTATTAGAGAACATCAACCTTACAAAGCGTTTGACACTATTCCACATGGGAGACTTATTAGGAAGCTGCAAGCAATGGCTAGAATAGGTGGAAATGTTTTGGAATGGATAAAAACTTACTTAGAAGGAAGGGAAAAGAGGGTTAGAGTAAGACACACAGTGTCTGAATGGAGAAGAGTTAGTAGTGGAGTTCCACAGGGTTTAGTTTTAGGGCCACTTTTGTTCCTTGTATATGTAAATGACCTACCAGAGTCTGTAAATTCATTCATGAATATGTCTGCAGATGATGCAAAGATTGTGAAGAAAGTAAAAATCGAGAACAATGGTAGAGAACTTCAGGAGGATCTAAATAGTCTGCATGAGTGGTCAGAAAAGTGGCTAATGAAATTTAATACTTCAAAATGTAAGGTAATGAGAATGGGTACAAGTGCAAGAAGGCCCAAGCTTGACTACTCGGTGGCTGGAGTACAACTTCAAGAGACAGAAAATGAGAGAGATCTAGGAGTAAACATACTGGCAGATTTGTTTCCAGAAATACATATATATGGCCTAGTAAGGGCAGCATATGCATTCTTATCAAATGTAAGGGTAGCCTCAGGCACATGGACAAGGAAATGTTCAGAAATATTTATGTAACCTATGTGAGGCCAAAACTCGAATATGCAGCCCCCTTTTGGAATCCACACTTGAAAATGCACATGAGCTAAGCTTGAAAAAGTTCAAAGACATGCCACGAAACTGGTGCCAGAAATACGCAATCTCAGTTATGATGAGAGGCTGAGGGAATTAGACTTACCATCACTCGAAGCTAGAAGAGTGAGGGGGGATATGGTGAGAGTCTTTAAATTCCTTCATGGTTATGATAGAGTGAATAGGGATCGATATTTTGATATGGCTGGCTCTAGAACTAGAGGTCATAGTTTGATGCTTGGTAAGAAAACTTCTTTGCAGGATGTAAGGAAATACTTTTTCAGTGTAAGAGTAGTTGATAATTGTAATTGGCTAAGTGAGGAGGTAGTTAATGCTATCTCAATCCATAGCTTTAAGGACAGGTATGATAAGTATCACTAAGTATAAAATGGAACCGATCAGGAGACGGGAAGATACGAGCTTTGGGCTCTTTCAGGTAAACACAATTTGGTAAGTACAATTAGGTAAGTACACAGCTTTAGCAGAGGAAAACTGAAGGTAAAAGAACAGTTTTTAAGGCTAAAGAGAGCGGATGGAAGCATCACTGAGACGGATGAAGAGATCTGCAAAGAATTAAACAAGGAGTTTCACTCAGTATTTACAGTAGAAAATACCGCACCCCCTCAGATTGCAGAGATAGAAGCTCAAGGGCCGGTATTAGAGAACATAAACCTTACAGCCACAGAGGTATGCAAAGCGCTGATGGATTTAGATGTTCATAAAGCGACAGGTCCTGATGACATATCTACTCAGGTACTTAAAAAGTGCGCAAACTCAATATCAGTGGCACTAAGTATCATATTTAAAAAGTCACTGGAGTTAGGGGAGATTCCAAGATGCAGGAAAAAAGCAAATGTGATACCTATCTTCATAAAGGGAAGTAGGGATACGGCTCTGAACTATAGACCAGTTTCCTTGACCAGCATAGTTTGCAAAGTTATGGAGAAACTATTAAAGAAACATATCTCTCTTCACTTGAAATCCTTCAACTTTTTGCCAGTGAGGCAACATGGCTTCAGAGAAGGTAGATCAACAGTAAAAAACTTATTAGAATTTTATGATGAGATAAGTTGAATCTTACAGGAAAGAGAGGGCTGGGCAGATTGCATATTCCTAGACTTCCAGAAAGTGTTTGACACAGTTCCACTTGGGAGACTTATTAGGAAGCTGCAATCAATGGCTAGAATAGGTGGAAATGTCTTGGAATGGATAAAAACTTACTTAGAAGGAAGGGAACAGAGGGTTAGAGTAAGACACTCAGTGTCTGAATGGAGAAGAGTTAGTAGTGGAGTTCCACAGGGTTCAGTTTTAGGGCCACTTTTGTTCCTTGTATATGTAAATGACCTACCAGAGTCTTTAAATTCATTCATGAATATGTCTGCAGATGATGCAAAGATTGTGAAGAAAGTAAAAAATGAGAACAATGGTAGAGAACTTCAGGAAGATCTAAATAGTCTGTATGAGTGGTCAGAAAAGTGGCTAATGAAATTCAATACTTCAAAATGTAAGGTACTGAGAATGAGTACAAGTGCAAGAAGGCCCAAGCTTGACTACTCGGTGGCTGGAGTACAACTTCAAGAGACAGAACATGAGAGAGATCTAGGAGTAAACATACTGGCAGATTTGTCTCCAGAAATACATATAAATGACATAGTAAGGACAGCATATGCATTCTTATTAAATGTACGGGTAGCCTTCAGGCACATGGACAAGGAAATGTTCAGAAATATTTATGTAACCTATGTGAGGCCAAAACTCGAATATGCAGCCCCCTTTTGGAATCCACACTTGAAAAAGCAAATAGCTAAGCTTGAAAAAGTTCAAAGACATGCCACGAAACTAGTGCCAGAATACGCAATCTCAGTTATGATGAGAGGCTGAGGGAATTAGACTTACCATCACTTAAAGCTAGAATATTGAGGGGGGATATGGTGACAGTCTTTAAATTCCTTTATGGTTATGATAGAGTGGATAGGGATCAATATTTTGATATGGCTGGCTCTAGAACTAGAGGTCATAGTTTGAAGCTTGGTAAGAAAACTTCTTTGCAGGATGTAAGGAAATACTTTTTCAGTGTAAGAGTAGTTGATAATTGGAATTGGCTAAGTGAGGAGGTCGTTAATGATATCACAATCCATAGTTTTAAGGACAGGTATGATATGTATCACTAAGTATAAAATGGAAGCGATCAGGAGACGGGAAGATACAAGCTTTGGGCTCTTTCCCGTAAACACAATTAGGTAAGTACAATTAGGTAAGTACACACACAAAGTTTTCAGTATCTCTTAAACTTTTCCTTGTGTTTTTGAGTGACTAAGACTTTAGTGCATAAATTATACATAATTTCCCTAAATAAGAATTCCTGCAGAGTATTGTGAGTAAAAAACTTATAATTGTTGTATGGCGAAACTGTCCAAAATATTAAAGGAAAAAATTGAGAATATTTTTGCGAAGGGAAAGAAAAGAAGCTGTCCTGTTCTGCCTTGAAGGAAATTTAGAAGAGTTGCCAGAGGTGAAGCCATCACATCACATTACCTAATTTTTTGTGTAAATTGGGGAGAGCTATTAAGCCGTTTACCTGATCCTGTGGTTCCGTATATTGTTAAAATCAGTATTCTTACCATTTATATTAATTTGATAGCTAGTTTGATACACGAAATAATTTAATAATTAAATAAATACCAAAAATACACCTGTCAACAGTACTGAGTTAAGTTGCCAAGTAGCACAGCTGTCCTATTTTCTTAATTTTTTCTTTTCTTTTAGCTTACTCTTTTACTATTTTTTTTATTTTGTATATATATTGGGTTAAATGTAAAGTCTGATCCTGTGATAACATATCTTGGTTAGCAAGTGAGTTTATTAGTTAAGAAGAATATATAGCAGAAACAGGTGGGTGTCTCCTCAAACACAAATTCGAATTTTCCGTCAGGTTGACTTTTATTTTTGTTGCATTTTTTTTTCTTTTATCCTCAAATTACCATAGTCAGATTTTTAAGTAAAGATGTGTGTTACCAGAAAAGAGATAAATTGAGTCACTAAATAGCACTTATATGAAGATATAAAAATTCTGTGTGAAGCTTAAATAAGTTTTTCTCTCTTTTTTTCTCTTTCTCTTCTTCTTTATATATTCTGTGAGAGGGAGAACATAAAAATGAGGCCATCTCTGTCCCAAACCTCTCCCACCCATGGGTTGGGAGAAGGGGTAGCTATTAGGAGACTAAAACAGAAAATCAAGGATTTAGAGGCAATGGTTATAAGCCTTGATGATAAAATTCGGAATATGGATAGAGAAATGAAAGATGATAAAACATTCAGAGAAGAAATAAGACTTTTGGAGGAAGCAAATAAAGCACAAGGGCAGGAGAGAAAGGAACTAAAATAACGAATAAAGAAGCTGGAAGGGGAAAAGAGTGAACTAGAAACTAGAATTTCTAAACAAGAAGATAAAAACAAACAGCTGAATGACAACCTAAAGGAATTAGATGTTAGTTCACTGCTCTCTTCTGAGAGAGACGAGATTGCAGCTTGGAATGTCCAGATTAAGGAAAACACTGAACAGTTTAGAAAAGAGTTCCAGGAGCTAAATATGAAAAATGATACCATGAAAACTTCCTTTGCTGATGCACTAAAGGGGAATGTGGCAGTAAAAGAGGCTGTAAAGGTGGTGGCACTGGAAAACATACAAACAGTTGACTATAAAGAGACAGTAATCGAAAAAATGAGAGACGTTGTGATGGAAAGGGCAAATCCACTGATCAAACAGGCACTTGATAAAGAGAAGACAGTGGTAATCTCAGGCATAAGCGAATCCCAGGAGCCAACATAACAGGGGAGACTTGAAGAAAATAAAGCTAGGGTTGTAGACCAGATAAGAAAGCTTGGAGTAGTTTGTGGTCCTGAGGATATTGTAAACATTCACCAACTAGACAAATATTCAAGGGAAGGAAAGCCGAGACCAGCAAAAGTAAACTTTGAGAGAGGGGAAACATGTAAGGAAATATTGTTGAGAAAAGAAAAGTCTAAAAGACCTTCAAGAATTCAAAGAAGTGTTCATTAGATGATACAGAGCACAGGAAGAGATGGGAAAGATCAAAAGCTTGTTGGAAGAGGCAAGAAGGTTAAACGAGGAAAGGAATGAAGAAGAGAAAAAAAGTTTCATTTCAGAGTTCTTCCAGACAAAGGGGTGATAAAGAAGGTAATGACAGAAGATCAGGGGATGGGGCCTCATTAAGATTGTTATACACAAATGCTGATGGATTAGCTGGTAAGGCAGTAGAATTAAAAGATAGGATTCACAACAGTAAGGCAGATATAGTAGCAATTACAGACTAAGTTGAGTGAGGACATAAACAGTGTCACAGTTTTTCCTAAGGGCTTCAGAATATTAAGGGTTGAAAGATCTGAGAGGACTGGTGGAGGGATAGCACTGCTCATAAGTGAAAGGATTCAAGTTGAAGAAATAAACTTGGCAATAGAAAGTGAGTTCATGTAATTTCTTGTTGCTCACATAAATACTGGGTCAGAGAGCATTATAATTAATGTTGTATATAACCCACCAAGGAACCAGAATAGGCTAGAAGTTTATGAGGAAAGTCATATAGGTACTATTGAAGTCATAAACTCAGTTGTTGACATGGCACGGGAGAGAAAATGTAGGATTTTGATTATGGGAGATTTTAATCATAAAGATATAGATTGGATAAATCTTGACCCACACAGTGGTGAGGACTCATTTGGGGCAAGATTCCAAGATTGCGTACAAGGGAATTTCCTACACCAACATGTAATGGAACCAACGAGGGCCAGGGGTGGGGATGAGCCATCACTACTTGATCTAGTATTCACAGATAATGTGTTGGATATTGAAAAAATAGAGTATGAACCACCAATTGGAAAGAGTGACCACTGTGTGTTTTTGATGGAGTATATCATTGAAGATATTCTTGCTGAGAGTAGAGGCACTGAGGACATGAGGAGGAACTATCCGATAGGAGATTACATCAAAATGAATGAGCTTTTTGCAGTTATTGACTGGAGAACCTTATTTTACAACAAATCTGTACCAGAAATGTATGACATCTTTTGTGAGAAATATGGGAAGATAGTAGATTGCTGCATACCTGTCACCAAAGTAGGTGTAATTCATGCCAGAGAGAAATGGTTCGATAATGAGTGTAAAAGAGCTAAGGAGTGGAGAGACAAATGCTGGAAAAGGTATAGGAGGAGAAAAAACATAAATGCCTGGCAAACCTACAAAACAGCAAGAAATGACTACCTAAGTAAAAGGAGAGAGGCAGAGAGAGACTATGAGAGGGACATCACCTGGAAAGCTAAAGAAAATCCCAAGCTTTTCCACAGCTTTATCAGAGGAAAACTGAAGGTAAAAGAACAGGTTTTAAGGCTAAAGAGAGCGGATGGAAGCATCACTGAGACGGATGAAGAGATCTGCAAAGAATTGAACAAGGAGTTTCAGTCAGTATTTACAGTAGAAAATACCCCACCCCCTCAGATTGCAGAGATAGAAGCTCAAGGGCCGGTATTAGAGAACATCAACCTTACAGCCACACAGGTATGCAAAGCGCTTGATGGATTTAGATGTTCATAAAGCTACAGGTCCTGATGACATATCCCCTCATGTACTTAAAAAATGCGCAAACTCAATATCAACAGCACTAAGTATCATATTTAAAAAGTCACTGGAGTCAGGGGAGATTCCAAGATGCAGGAAAAAAGCAAATGTGATACCTATCTTCAAAAAGGGAAGGAGGGATACGGCTCGGAACTATAGACCAGTTTCCTTGACCAGCATAGTTTGCAAAGTTATGGAGAAACTACTAAGGAAACATATCTCTCTTCACTTGGAATCCTTCAACTTTATGTCAGTGAGGCAACATGGCTTCAGAGAAGGTAGATCAACAGTAACAAACTTATTAGAATTTTATGATGAGGTAAGTTGAATCTTATAGGAAAGAGAGGGCTGGGCAGATTGCATATTCCTAGTCTACCAGAAAGTGTTTGACACTGCTCCACATGGGAGACTTATTAATAAGCTGCAAGCAATGGCTAGAATAGGTGGAAATGTCTTGGAATGGATAAAAACTTACTTACAAGGAAGGGAACAGAGGGTTAGAGTAAGACACACAGTGTCTGAATGGAGAAGAGTTATTAGTGAAGTTCCACAGGGTTCAGTTTTAGGTCCACTTTTGTTCCTTGTATATGTAAATGACCTGCCAGAGTCTGTAAATTCATTCATGAATATGTTTGCAGATGATGCAAAGATTGTGAAGAAAATAAAAAATGAGAACAATGGTAGAGAACTTCAGGAAGATCAAAATAGTCTGCATGAGTGGTCAGAGAAGTGGCTAATGAAATTCAATACTTCAAAATGTAAGGTAATGAGAATGGGTACAAGTGCAAGAAGGCCCAAGCTTGACTACTCGGTGGCTGGAGTACAACTTCAAGAGACAGAAAATGAGAGAGATCTAGGAGTAAACATACTGGCCGATTTGTCTCCAGAAATACATATGAATGGCATAGTAAGGGCAGCATATGCATTCTTATCAAATGTAAGGTAGCCTTCAGGCACATGGACAAGGAAATGTTCAGAAATATTTATGTAACCTATGTGAGGCCAAAACTCGAATATGCAGCCCCCTTTTGGAATCTGCACTTGAAAAAGCAAATAGCTAAGCTTGAAAAAGTTCAAAGACATGCCACGAAACTAGTGCCAGAAATACGTAATCTCAGTTATGATGGAGAGGCTGAGGGAATTAGACTTACCATCACTCGAAGCTAGAAGATTGAGGGGGGATATGGTGACAGTCTTTAAATTCCTTCATGGTTATGATAGAGTGGGTAGGGATCGATATTTTGATATGGCAGGCTCTAGAACTAGAGGTCATAGTTTGAAGCTTGGTAAGAAAACTTCTTTGCAGGATGTAAGGAAATACTTTTTCAGTGTAAGAGTAGTTGATAATTGGAATTGGCTAAGCGAGGAGGTAGTTAATGCTATCTCAATCCATAGGTCTAAGGACAGGTATGATAAGTATCACTAAGTAGAAAATGGAAGCGATCAGGAGACGGGAAGATACAAGGTTTGGGCTCTTTCCCGTAAACACAATTATGTAATCACAATTAGGTAATCACACACACACACAGATTTGCAAAGAATTGAATAAGGAGTTTCAGTTAGTATTTACAGTAGAAAATACCCCACCCCCTCAGATTGCAGATATAGAAGCTCAAGGGCCGGTATTATAGAACATCAACCATACAACCAGAGAGGTATGCAAAGCGCTGATGGAGTTAGATGTTCATAAAGCTATAGGTCCTGATGGCATATCCCCTCATGTACTTAAAAAATGTGCAAACTCAATATCAGCGGAGCTAAGTATCATATTTAAAAAGTCACTGGAGTCAGGGGAGATTCCAAGATGCTGGAAACAAGGAAACGTGAAACCTATCTTCAAAAAGGGAAGGAGGGATATAGCTCAGAACTATAGACCAGTTTCCTTGACCAGCATAGTTTGCAAAATTATGGAGAAACTATTAAGGAAACATATCTCTCTTCACTTGGAATCCTTCAACTATTTGTCAGTGAGGCAACATGGTTTCAGAGAAGGTAGATCAACAGTAACAAACTTATTAGAATTTTATGATGAGGTAAGCCGAATCTTACAGGAAAGAGAGGGCTGGGCAGATTACATATTCCTAGACTTCCAGAAAGCGTTTGACATTGTTCCACTTGGGAGACTTTTTAGGAAGCTGCAAGCAATGGTTAGAATAGGTGGAAATGTCTTGGAATGGATAAAAACTTACTTAGAAGGAAGGGAACAGAGGGTTAGAGTGTCTGAATGGAGAAGAGTTAGTAGTGAAGTTCCACAGGGTTCAGTTTTAGGGCCACTTTTGTTCCATGTATATGTAATTGACCTACCAGAGTCTGTAAATTCATTCATGAATATGTTTGCAGATGATGCAAAGATTGTGAAGAAAGTAGGAAACGAGAATAATGGTAGAGAACTTCAAGAAGATCTAAATAGTCTGCATGAGTGGTCAGAAAAGTGGCTAATGAAATTCAATATTCAGAATGTAAGGTAATGAGAATGGGTACAAGTGCAAGAAGGCAAAGCTTGACTACTCGGTGGCTGGAGTACAACTTCAAGAGACAGAAAATGAGAGAGATCTAGGAGTAAACATACTGGCAGATTTGTCCCCAGAAATACATATATATGGCACAGTAAGGGCAGCATATATATTCTTATCAAATGTAAGGGTATCCTTCAGGCACATGGACAAGGAAATGTTCAAAAATATTTATGTAACCTATGTGAGGGCAAAACTCGAATATACGGCCCCCTTTTGGAATCCGCACTTGAAAAAGCACATAGCTAAGCTTGAAAAAGTTCAAAGACATGCCACGAAACTGGTGCCAGAAATACGTAATCTCAGTTATGATGAGAGGCTGAGGGAGTTAGACTTACCATCACTCTAAGCTAGTAGATTGAGGGGGGATATGGTGAGAGTCTTTAAATTCCTTTTTGGTTATGATATAGTGGATAGGAATCGATATTTTGATATGGCAGGCTCTAGAACTAGAGGTCATAGTTTGAAGCTTGGTAAGAAAACTTCTTTGCAGGATGTAAGGAAATACTTTTTCAGTGTAGGAGTAGTTGATAATTGGAATTGGCTAAGCGAGGAGGTAGTTAATGCTATCTAAATGAATAGTTTTAAGGACAGGTATGATAAGTATCACTAAGTATTAAATGAAAGCGATCAGGAGACGGGAAGATACGGGCTTTGGGCTCTTTCCCGTAAACACAATTAGGTCACCACAATTAGGTATCACACACTCGGTGGGCATCAGAACACATGCACTCAATCTCTCGAATTTTTCCTTGTGTTTATGACTGAACCGGGACTAAGGTATAAACCTTATACCAAACTTCCGTGAGACTGTCCAAAAAATAAAGGGAAAATCCGAGAATACTTATGAGAGGGAAAAAGAAGTTGTCGACCCTGTCCTGAAGGAAGTTTAGAAGAGTTACCAGAGGCAAAGCCATCACAGTACCTAAGTTTTTGTGTAAATAGGGGAGAACTCTTACAGCCGTATTGCCTGATCCTGTGGTTCCATATATTGTTAAAATCAATATCCTTCCCATATAGATTAACTTGATAGTCAATTTTTTATACAAAATAATTGAATAAATAAATGGATACAATAATAACCTGTCAACAGTTAAGTTGCCAAGTAGTGCAGTTGTCTTATTTTTTTCCTTTTGCTCTGTTCTTTTTTTTATTTTTTTGGTATGTTCTTTCATTATTTTTCTTTTTGTAAAAATGAGTTAGATTTACAGTCTGATACTGTGATAACATACCTTGGTTAAAAAGTTATCAATATTTTTTCTTCTGAAATGACTGGTTTGGTACTTAAGTAGAAAATATAGTAGAAACAGATGGGTCTCCTTGGATGCATTTTCGAAGTTTCCTTCAAGTGGAGTTTTGTTTTGTATTTTTTTCTTCTCTAATTACCAAAGTCAAATTTTAAGTTAAGATGTGTGTTATCAGAAAAGAGATGAACTGAGTAACTAAATTAGCACTTATATGAAGATATAGAAATTCTGTGTGAAGCTTAAATAGAATTTTTTTTCCCTTCTTTATATTCTGCGAAAGGCAAAACATCAATATGAAGGGGTGATATAGGATCTCCGGGGGATGTAGGAGGAGTGGTTCTAAGAAGGCTGAATAAAAAAAGTCAAGGATTTGGAGACACTTGTAATAAAGCTGGATGATAAAATTCAGAATATGAATAGAAAAATGAAAGAGACTGAAACACTTAGAGAGGAAATGAAACTCTTGGAGGAAGCAAATATGGTCCAAGGGCAAGTGAGAAAAGAACTAGAAAAACGAATAAAGAAGCTGGAAGTGGAAAAAAAATGAACTAGAAACAAAAATGTCTAAACGAGAAGATAACAAGCTGTTGAATGACAACCTGAATGAATATTAAATGTTTGTTCAGTGCTTTCTTCTGAGAGAGACAAAATTGCAGCTTGGAATGTCCAGATAAAGGAAAATATCAAATAGTTTAGGAAAGAGTTTTAAGAGCTGAATACGGAATATAATGCCATGAAAATTTCCTTTGCAGATGCACTAAAGGGGAATGTGGCAGTAAAAGAGGCGGTGAAGGTGGTGGCACTGGAAAACATACAAACGGTTGACTTTAAAAAAAACTTAATAGAAAATATAAAAAGCATTGTGATGGAAAGGGCTAATCCACTATTTAAACAGGCACTTGATAAAGAGAAGTACATTGTTAATCTCAGGCATAAGTGAATCCCAGGAGTCAACACGGCAAGGGACTCTTGAAGAAAATAAAGCTAGGATTTTAGACCTGATAAGGAAGCTTGGAATATTATGTTATTAAGAGGATATTGCAAGCATTCAGCAACTTGGTAAATATTCTGGGGAGGAAAAGAGAGACCAATGAAAGTAAACTTTGAGAGAGGGGACACATGCAGAGAAATAGTGATGAGGGCAAAAACCTAAATAACCTTCAAGAACTTAAAGCAGTGTCCAGTAAACCATAAAGAACACAGGAAGAGTTGGAAAAGATCAAAAACTTGTTGCAAGAGGCTAGGAGGTTAAGTGAGGAAAGAAATAAAGAAAAGAAGAAAAATATTTGTTCCAGCATTCTTCCAGACAAAAGGGGGATAAAGAAAATAATGAAAGAAAATCAGGGGATGGGGCCTCATTAAGATTGCTGTACACAAATGCTAATGGAATAGCTGGTAAGGCAGTAGAGTTAAAGGATGGGATTCACAACGGAAAGGGCTTCAGAATATCAACCCTCTTATGCACGGTGACGCCAATGGCGTGTATAACTTTTAGGGTCTACGTGCACCGTGACAAATTGGCGTCCATTTAAGCAAAAAATTTATGTCAATATAGTTACATTTACGCCAATGGCATCATTTTTTGGTTGAGTTTAAGTTTCATCACTCTCTACGGAAGGAACTAATTAGTAACCCTCTCCACTGACGAAGTTTTAAGGGCGAAGCATAAAACAAAGGCAGTTTCCGTCTCTCCCACTCATCACTCAGACTGCACATCTCTTTATGCGCACTTTATTTTCCATGTCCATAAACGTCCCTATGAATTATTGTTTCTCTTTTATTATTGATTCATGAAAAACTACAACAAATAAATAAGTCATTAATATACTATATATAATGATAAATGTATGTTTGGGGGGGGGGGAAATAGCTGGGAAACAAGATATCTCGGTGTGCTAAAAGAACTGCTGGCCAGGAACAGGAATTCACATTTGAGCATAGAAAAGAAAACTTATTGCAATTTATGGTGTGCGATAGGGTTAAGGGTTGAAAGATCTGAGAGGACTGGTGGAGGGATAGCACAGCTCATAAGTGAAAGAATTTAGGTTGAAGAAATAAACTTTGCTTTAGAAAATGAGTTCAAGGAATTTTTTGTTGCTCGCATGAATACTGGGTCAGAGAGCATTAACATATAGGTACTACTGAAGTTATAAACTCAGTTGTTAACACTGCTCAGGAGAGAAAATGTAGGATTTTGATTACAGGAGACTTTAATCATAGAGAGATAGATTAGATAAATCTTCACTCACACAGTGGTGAGAACTCATTCGGGGCAAGATTCCTAGACTGCGTACAAGAGAATTTCCTACACCAACATGCACTGGAACCAACGAGGGCCAGGGGTGGGGATGAGCCATTGCTGCTTGATCTAGTATTCACAGATAATGTGTTGAATATTGAAAAAATTGAGTATGAGCCAATATTTGGAAAAAGTGATGACTGTGTGTTGTTGATGCAGTACATCATCAAAGATGTTCTGCCTGAAAGTAGAGGCACTGAGAACATAAGGAGGAACTATCTGAAAGGAAATTATATCAAAAGTAATGAGCTTTTTGTAGTTCTTGACAGGAGGACCTTATTTAGCAACAAAGCTGTACAAGATATGTATGACATCTTTTGTGAGGAATATGGGAAGATAGTAGATTGCTGCATAGCTTCCACCAAAATAGGATTTATTTATGCCAGAGAGAAATGGTTCAATAATGAGTGTAAGAGAGCTAAGGAGTGGAGAGACAAATGCTGGAAAAGGTATAGGAGTAGAAAAACATAAATGCCTGGCAGACTTATAAAAGAGCAAGAAATGAATACTTAAATAAAAGAAGAGAGGCTGAGAGATCCTATGAAAGGGATATCACCAGGAAGGTTAAAGAAAATCCCAAACTTTTCCACAGGTTTATAAGAGGAAAACTGAAGGTAAAAGTACAGGTTTTAAAGCTAAAGAAAGTGGATGGAAGCATCACTGAGACGGATGAAGATATCTGCAAAGAATTGAACAAGGAGTTTCAGTCAGTATTTACAGTAGAAAATATCCCACCCTCTCAGATTGCAGAGATAGGAGCTCATGGGGTGGTATTAGAGAACATCATCTTTTCAGCAACAAAGGTATGCAAAGTGCTGGTGGAGTTAGATGTCCATAAAGCTACAGGTCATGATGATATATCTCCTTATGTACTTGAGAAACGTGCTGCATCAATATCAGCGGCACTATGTATTATATTTGGAAAGACGCTGGAATCAGGGGAGACTCCAAGATGCTGAAAACAAGAGGACATGGTACCTATCTTCAAAAAGGGAAGGAGGGATACGGCTCTAAACCATAGACCAGTTTCCTTGACCAGCATAGTTTGCATACTTATGGAGAAACTACTAAGAATACACATCTCTCTTCACTTGGAATCCTTCAAATTTTTGTCAGTGAGACAACATACTATTAGAATAGTATGACGAGATAAGCTGAATCTTACAAGAGAGAGAGGGCTGGGCAGATTGCATATACCTAGACTTCCAGAAAGCATTTGACACGGTTCCACACAGGAGATTTATTATGAAGCTGCAAGCAAAGGCGAGAATAGGTGGAAATGTCTTGGAATGGATAAAAACTTACTCAGGAGGAAGAAAATAGAGGGTTAGAGTAAGAAACTTAGTGTCTGAATGGAGAAGCATAATTAGTGGAGTTCCAAAAACTTCTGTTATACGGCCACTTTTATTCCTTGTATATGTAAATGACTTATCAGGCTCTGTAAATTCATTCATGAATATGTTTGCAGATGATGCACAGATTGTGAAGAAAGTAAGAAACGAGATCAATGGTAGAGAACTTCAGGAAGACCAAAATAGTCTGCAAGAGCAGTCAGAAAATTGGCTAATGAAATGTAATACTTCAAAATGCAAGGAAATGAGAATGGGTACAGGGCAAGAAAGCCATGTTTGATTACTAAATAGCTGGAATAGAACTTCAAAAGACAGAGAATGAGAGAGATCTAGGAGTAAACATTCTGGCAGATTTTTCTCCAGAAATGCATATAAATGGCATAGTAAAGGCAACATATGCTTTCTTAGCAAATGTAAGGGTAGCCTACAGGCACATGGACAAGGAAATGTTCAGAAATATGTATGTAATCTATGTGAGGCCAAACCTTAAATATGCAGCCCCCTTTTGGAATCCACTCTGGAAAAAGCACATAATTAAGCTGGAAAACGTTCAAAGACATGCAACAAAAATGGTGCCAAAAATACGCAATCTCAGTCACGAGGAGAAGTGGGGGAATCAGACTTACCATCACTCGAAGCTACAAGAATGAGGGGGTATATGGTGACGGTTTTTAAATTCCTTCGTGGTTATGACAGAGTGGATTGGGAATGATATATTGATATGGCTGGCACTAGAACTAGAGTTCATAGTTTAATGCTTCATAAGAAAACTTCTTTGGAAGATGTAAGGAAGTGCTTTTTAGTGTAAGAGTAGTTGATGCATGGAATTGGCTGAGCGAGGATGTAGTTAATGCTAACCCAATCCATAGTTTTAAGGACAAGAATAACAAGTATCATTAAGTACGAAAATGGAACCGACCAGGAGACGGGGAGTCATGAACATGGGGCTCTTTCCCGTAAGCACAATTAGATACTTACTCGCAAGAAACAGGGTAGATCAACAGTAACAAACTTATTAGAAATTTTGAGATTTGGTAAGCCAAATCTTACAGGAAAGAGACGGTTGGGCAGATTGCATATTCCTAGACTTCCTTAAGGCATTTGATACGGTCTCACATGGGAGACTTATTAAGAAGCTGCGAACAATGGCGAGAATATGTGGAAATGTCTTGGAATGTATAAAAACTTACTTAGAAGGAAGAGAACAGAGGGTTAGAGTAAGACTCTCAGTGTCTAAATGGAAAAGTGTTCGTAGTGGAGTTCCACAGAGTTCAGTTTTAAAGCTACTTTTGTTCCTTGTATATGTAAATGACCTACCAGAGTATGAAAATTCATTCATGAATATGTTTGCAGATGATGCAGAGACTGTGAAGAAAGTATGCGTGACAGAGTGTTTCGCTCAATGTCAACAGAGGCTGTTAGATGCCTTATTAAATAAATTAGTAACATAACTGTTATTTTCTAACTAAAAAAAATTAAAATAATTCCCTTTAATATAACTGTTATTTTCTAACTAAAAAAATTAATTCCCACTTCTTGACTTTCGCAGATTATGATTATTTGTAATTTGTATTTTAGCTTATAGCTAATTGTAAAAATAGCTTATTTACTCTTCTTGTACGTGTAGAAGTATAGCCCCAATATAAAGGCTGCTCCTATTTTTCTGTCTGTAACGAGCCAAGAAAATTAAGAAAAGAATAACCAGTAACCTAACTTTTCATTATTATTCTCGTTTTATTTTATTTGCTTCCACTTGTTGCACCTAAAAATACTGTCTCTCCCTTGCATCTCTGCTATAATTGCCTGCCAGGGACCACCACTAAAATAGTCCTTAAAATGAAATCAGAGCCAATTACTGCTCTAGGAATGTCTCCTACAGATGACGTCACGAAGCACCACGAGGAGACGCTCTCTTTTGGCGCCGAGACTGCCCAGAGGCAACATCTCGCCTGGGTGGTCTAAGTTTATTTTCAATATTTTACGTGGCATCTTCACAGGAATTCATCTAGCACAACAAGGAATTCATCTAGCACAACAAGGTGAGAGATAGTGTATGGTAAAGCTCGTGGGTCAAGCAAATTGGTTTATTTTCGAGAATTAGTTACATTCGTTACTGGATAAATCTTATGGATTTCTATTCTCAGATTCCATTCCCAGTCACACGAAATTTTGTAGATTACCACACTGGAATCTCACATGCCAAAGTTAATTCCTTAACCTGTAAATTACAGCTGATATATATTGCTGAGAAGTTTCTTTTCACTGAATGTGATAAACGAAAATCTCATCCTCTGAAGACTAGTTATGAGCCCGTAAAAATCTATCTCTCTTCCTAATAAATTCTAATTTCATTTCACCCCTTTCTATCATCGTAAATAAAGTGTTTTTTTTTTACTTCAAAACTCGTCAATAAAGCTATTTGCCAAAAAGCCAAATTGCAAATATTCAAAAGGTAATTTTTCCCAGTTGGCTATGCAAATATTTCTTGTTAACCACAATTTAATGAATGCATACCGTATTTATCTTGCTAATTCTTCATATGTTGGGGATAAAGTGTTTTGAGTTATAAGTTGCAAATACCTCAAAAAGTGTTTTGAGTTATAAGTTGCAAATACCTCAAAAGGTGGTTTTGCACCCTTTTTTTATTGCAAAGTTCTTGATAACTAAAAGTGAATGAATACTGTATTTATCTCGTAGATTCTTCCTTTACCCAAAATAGAGTGTTTTACCATATTAATTGCATATCAGTAATAAGCATTGCAACTTTTGTGGTTGCCCACAATTTAAGGAATACATACAGTACTGTATTTGTCTTGCTTATTCTTCATTTATTGTGAATATATTATTTTCTTTAAAACCAGTAAAGAATTAATGTTTTGTATGCTATTATGGTAGCATAAATATTTCTGGTTAGCTGTGAATAACCTATATATATTCATCCAGTAGAATGACATTGGAAACTCATTATATGTGTGCTCATGCTTTCAGTTTCCCATTATAAACAGTGTGTCATTTCTGTTTCTGAAATTGCAGTGTCCTGTATTCTACTCTGCCTGTGTGACAGAGGTAATCATCGAGTTGAGGCCAAAGTCTTGGCATACGTCCGTGGTGCCGGGAAACGAACTCATACTCACCTCCTCCGGGATTCGAGGCAGCATTTCATAAAATCTAATTTGAGAAATTTAATTCAATTCTTTTAATGTCATTGCATTTCCAAAATTAAAAGAAAGTTGAATTCTGAGTTTCATTTAACCGACTAATGGTAATGAAGATGGGGTGTTCAAGTACAAATATCTGTCCTGTCTGTTTGTGAGCTCTTAACCGAGCTCGGTACTTTGAGTCCCCTTAGTAAAACAGAATCTTAAAAACACTCTAGCATCATTCAAGACCCCCCCACAGTATGAGACGAGGACAATGGTAGAGAACTTCGGGGAGACCTTAATAGTCTGCATGAGGGGTGCGAAAAGAGGCTAATGATTTACAATACTTCAAAATGTAGGTAATGAGAATGGGTACAAGTGGGAGAGGACCCAAGCTTGAATACTCAATATCAGGAGCAGAACTTCAAGAGACAAAGAATGAGAGATATCTGGGTGTAAACATTCTGGCAGATTGGTCTCCAGAAATACATATAAATGGCATAGTAAGGGCAGCATATGCTTTCTTAGCAAACGTAAGGCTTGGGTTCAGGGACATGGATAAGGAAATGATCAAAAATATTTATGTGACCTATATGAGGCTAACGCTTGAATATGCAGCTCCCTTTTGGAATCTACACTTGAAAAAGCACATAAGTAATTCGGAAAAAGTTCAAAGACATGCCATGAAATTGGTGCCAGAAATACGCAATCTCAGCTATGAGGAGAGGCTGAGGGAATTAGAATTACTATCACTAGAAGCTAGAAGAATGCAGGGGGATGTGGTGACGATTTTTAAATTCCTTCATGGATATGACAGAGATTATAGGGAGCAATATTTCGATATGGATGGCACTATTACTATAGGTCATAGTTTGAAGCTTAGTAAGAAAACTTCTTTGGAGGATGTAATGAAGAATTTTTCTTAGTGTAAGAGTAGTTGATGATTGGAATTGGCCATGCGAGGTGGTAGTTAATCCTGACTCAATCCATTGTTTTAGGGACAATATTATGATAAGTATCACCAAGTACGAAAATAGATCCGACCAGAAGACAAAGAGTTATGAGCTTGGGGCTCTTCCCCGTAAGCACAATTAGATAATTACTCGCAAGAAACAAGGTAGATGAACAGTAACAAACTTATTAAAATTTTTTGATGCGATAAGCCGAATCTGACAGGAAGGAGAGGGTTGGGCAGATTACATATTCTAAGACTTCTCCTGAAGGTATTTCATACTGTCCCACATGGGACACTTATTAAGAAGTTGGAAGCAACGGCGAGAATAGGTGGAAATGTGTTGGAATGTATAAAAATTTACTTCAAAGGAAGGGAACAGAGGGTTAGAGTAAGAAACTCAGTGTCTGAATGGAGAAAAGTCAGTTGTGGAGTTCGAAAAGGTTCAGTTTTAAGTCCACTTTTGTTCCTTGCATATGTTATTGACTGTAAATTCATTCATGAATATGTCAACAGATGATGCGAAGATTGTGAAGAAATAAGAGACGAGAACAATGGTAGAGAAGTTCATGAAGACCTAAATAGTCTGCATGAGTGGTGAGAAAAATGGCTAAATAAATTCAGCACTTTAAAATGCAAGGTAATGAAAATGGGCACAAGTGCGAGAAGGCCCAAGCTATAAAACTCAATAACAGGAGCAGAACTTCAAGAGACAGAATGAGAGAGATCTAGGTGTAAACATACTGGCCGATTTATCTCCAGAAATGCATAGAAATGGCATAGTAAGGGCGACATATGCTTTCTTAATAAATGTAAGGGTATCCTTCAGGCACATGGACAAGGATATGTTCAGAAATATTTATGTAACCTATGTGAGGCCAAAGCTTGATTACGCAGCCCCCTTTTGGAATCCGCACTTGAAAAAGCACGTAGTTAAGCTGGAAAGAGTTCAAAGACATGCCACGAAACTGGTGCCAGAAATACGCAATCTCAGTTATGATGAGAGGCTGAGGGAATTAGACTTACCATCACTCGAAGCTAGAAGACTGAGGGGGGGATATGGTGACAGTTTTTAAATTTCTTCCTTGTTATGACAGAGTGGATAGGGGTCGATATTTTTATATGGCTGGCACAAGAACTAGAGATCATAGTTTGAAGCTTGGTAAGAAAACTTCTTTGGAGGATGTAAGGAAGTACTTTTTTTTATTGTAAATGTAGTTGATAATTAGAATTGGCCAAGCGAGGAGGTAGGTAATGCTAACTCAGTCCATAGTTCTAAGGACAAGTATGATAAGTATCACTAAGTACATAATGGAACAGTTCAGGAGACAGGAAATTACAAGCTGTGGGCTCTTTCCCATAAGCACAATTAGGTAATTATTTATTAGAATTTTATGATGAGGTAAGCCGAATCTTACAGGAAAGAGAGGGCTGAGCAGATTGCATATTACTAGAGTTCCAGACAGCACTTGACACCGTTCCACACGGGAGACTTATTAGGAAGCTGCAAGCAATGGCTAGGAGAGGTGGAAATTTCTTGGAATGGATAAAAACTTACTTAGAAGGAAGGGAACAAAGGGTTAGAGTAAGCCACTCAGTGTCTGAATGGAGAAGAGTTAGTAGTTGAGTTCCACAGGGTTCAGTTATAGGGCCACTTTTGTTCCTTGTATATGTAAATGACCTACCAGAGTCTGTAACTTCATTCATGAATATGTTTGCAGATGATGCAAAGATTGTGAAGAAAGTAAGAAAGGAGACCAATGGTAGAGAACTTCTAGAAGATCTAAATAGTCTCCAAGAGTGATCAGAAAAGTGGCTAGTGAAATTCAATAATTCAAACTGTAAGGTAATGAGAATGGGAACAAGTGCAAGAAGGCCCAAAGTTGACTACTCGGTGGCTGGAGTACAACTTCAAGAGACAGAATATGAGAGAGCTCTAGGAGTGAATATACTGGCAGATTTTTCTCCAGAAATACATATAAATGTCACAGTAAGGGCAGCATATGTTTTCTTATCAAATGTAAGGGTAGCCTTCAGGTACATGGACAAGGAAATGTTCAGAAATATTTATGTAACCTATGTGAGGCCAAAACTCGAATATGCAGCCCCCTTTTGGAATCTGCACTTGAAAAAAGCACATAGCTAAGCTTGAAAAAGTTCAAAGACATGCCACGAAACTGGTGCCAGAAATACGCAATCTCAGTTATGATGAGAGGCTGAGAAAATTAGACTTACCATCACTTAAAGCTAGAAGAATGAGAGGGGATATGGTGACAGTCTTTAAATTCCTTCATGGTTATGATAGAGTGGATAGGGATCGATATTTTTATATGGCTGGTTCTAGAACTAGAGGTCATAGTTTGAAGCTTGGTAAGAAAACTTCTTTGCAGGATGAAAGGAAGTACTTTTACAGTGTAAGAGTAGTTGATAATTGGAATTCGCTAAGCGAGGAGGTAGTTAATGCTAACCCAATCCATAGTTTTAAAGACAGGTATGATAAGTATCACTAAGTACAAAATTGAACGGATCAGGAGACGGGAAGATACGAGCTTTGGGCTCTTTCCCTTAAGCACAATTAGGTAATCACAGTTAGATTGTGAAGAAAGTAAAAAACGAGAACATTGGTAGAGAACTTCAGGAGGATCTAAATAATCTGCATGAGTGGTCAGAAAAGTGGCTAATGAAATTCAATACTTCAAAATGTAAGGTAATGAGAATGGGTACAAGTGCAAGAAGGCCCAAGCTTGACTACTCGGTGGCTGGAGTACAACTTCAAGAGACAGAAAATGAGAGAGATCTAGGAGTAAACATACTGGCAGATTTTTCTCCAGAAATACATATAAATGACATAATAAGGGCAGCATATGCATTCTTATCAAATGTAAGGGTAGCCTTCAGGCACATGGACAAGGAAATGTTCAGAAATATTTATGTAACCTATGTGAGGCCAAAACTCGAATATGCAGCCCCCTTTTGGAATCCGCACTTGAAAAAGCACATAGCTAAGCTTGAAAAAGTTCAAAGACATGCCACGAAACTGGTGCCAGAAATACGCAATCTCAGTTATGATGAGAGGCTCAGGGAATTAGACTTACCATCACTGGAAGCTAGAAGAGTGAGGGGGGATATGGTGACAGTCTTTAAATTCCTTCATGGTTATGATAGAGTGGATAGGGATCGATATTTTGATATGGCTGGCTCTAGAGCTAGAGGTCATAGTTTGAAGCTTGGTAAGAAAACTTCTTCGCAGGATGTAAGGAAATACTTTTTCAGTGTAATAGTAGTTGATAATTGGAATTCGCTAAGCGAGGAAGTAGTTAATGCTATCTCAATCCATAGTTTTAAGGACAGGTATGATAAGTATCACTAAGTATAAAATGGAACCGATCAGGAGACGGGAAGCTACGAGCTTTGGGCTCTTTCCCGTAAACACAATTAGGTAATCACAATATTGTCTCCAGAAATACATATAAATGGCATAGTAAGGGCAGCATATGCATTATTATCAAATGTAAGGGTAGCCTTCAGGTACATGGACAAGGAAATGTTCAGAAATATTTATGTAACCTATGTGAGGCCAAAACTCGAATATGCAGCTCCCTTTTGGAATCCGCACTTGAAAAAGCACATAGCTAAGCTTGAAAAAGTTCAAAGACATGCCACGAAACTGGAGCCAGAAATACGCAATCTCAGTTATGATGAGAGGCTCAGGGAATTAGACTTACCATCACTGGAAGCTAGAAGAGTGAGGGGGGATATGGTGACAGTCTTTAAATTCCTTCATGGTTATGATAGAGTGGATAGGGATCGATATTTTGATATGGCTGGCTCTAGAACTAGAGGTCATAGTTTGAAGCTTGGTAAGAAAACTTCTTCGCAGGATGTAAGGAAATACTTTTTCAGTGTAAGAGTAGTTGATAATTGGAATTCGCTGAGCGAGGAGGTAGTTAATGCTATCTCAATCCATAGTTTTAAGGACAGGTATGATAAGTATCACTAAGTATAAAATGGAACCGATCAGGAGACGGGAAGCTACGAGCTTTGGGCTCTTTCCCGTAAACACAATTAGGTAATCACAATATTGTCTCCAGAAATACATATAAATGGCATAGTAAGGGCAGCATATGCATTCTTATCAAATGTAAGGGTAGCCTTCAGGTACATGGACAAGGAAATGTTCAGAAATATTTATGTAAGCTATGTGAGGCCAAAACTCGAATATGCAGCCCCCTTTTGGAATCCGCACTTGAAAAAGCACATAGCTAAGCTTGAAAAAGTTCAAAGACATGCCACGAAACTGGAGCCAGAAATACGCAATCTCAGTTATGATGAGAGGCTCAGGGAATTAGACTTACCATCACTGGAAGCTAGAAGAGTGAGGGGGGATATGGTGACAGTCTTTAAATTCCTTCATGGTTATGATAGAGTGGATAGGGATCGATATTTTGATATGGCTGGCTCTAGAACTAGAGGTCATAGTTTGAAGCTTGGTAAGAAAACTTCTTCGCAGGATGTAAGGAAATACTTTTTCAGTGTAAGAGTAGTTGATAATTGGAATTCGCTGAGCGAGGAGGTAGTTAATGCTATCTCAATCCATAGTTTTAAGGACAGGTATGATAAGTATCACTAAGTATAAAATGGAACCGATCAGGAGACGGGAAGCTACGAGCTTTGGGCTCTTTCCCGTAAACACAATTAGGTAATCACAATATTGTCTCCAGAAATACATATAAATGGCATAGTAAGGGCAGCATATGCATTCTTATCAAATGTAAGGGTAGCCTTCAGGTACATGGACAAGGAAATGTTCAGAAATATTTATGTAACCTATGTGAGGCCAAAACTCGAATATGCAGCCCCCTTTTGGAATCCGCACTTGAAAAAGCACATAGCTAAGCTTGAAAAAGTTCAAAGACATGCCACGAAACTGGAGCCAGAAATACGCAATCTCAGTTATGATGAGAGGCTCAGGGAATTAGACTTACCATCACTGGAAGCTAGAAGAGTGAGGGGGGATATGGTGACAGTCTTTAAATTCCTTCATGGTTATGATAGAGTGGATAGGGATCGATATTTTGATATGGCTGGCTCTAGAACTAGAGGTCATAGTTTGAAGCTTGGTAAGAAAACTTCTTCGCAGGATGTAAGGAAATACTTTTTCAGTGTAAGAGTAGTTGATAATTGGAATTCGCTGAGCGAGGAGGTAGTTAATGCTATCTCAATCCATAGTTTTAAGGACAGGTATGATAAGTATCACTAAGTATAAAATGGAACCGATCAGGAGACGGGAAGCTACGAGCTTTGGGCTCTTTCCCGTAAACACAATTAGGTAATCACAATATTGTCTCCAGAAATACATATAAATGGCATAGTAAGGGCAGCATATGCATTCTTATCAAATGTAAGGGTAGCCTTCAGGTACATGGACAAGGAAATGTTCAGAAATATTTATGTAAGCTATGTGAGGCCAAAACTCGAATATGCAGCCCCCTTTTGGAATCCGCACTTGAAAAAGCACATAGCTAAGCTTGAAAAAGTTCAAAGACATGCCACGAAACTGGAGCCAGAAATACGCAATCTCAGTTATGATGAGAGGCTCAGGGAATTAGACTTACCATCACTGGAAGCTAGAAGAGTGAGGGGGGATATGGTGACAGTCTTTAAATTCCTTCATGGTTATGATAGAGTGGATAGGGATCGATATTTTGATATGGCTGGCTCTAGAACTAGAGGTCATAGTTTGAAGCTTGGTAAGAAAACTTCTTCGCAGGATGTAAGGAAATACTTTTTCAGTGTAAGAGTAGTTGATAATTGGAATTCGCTGAGCGAGGAGGTAGTTAATGCTATCTCAATCCATAGTTTTAAGGACAGGTATGATAAGTATCACTAAGTATAAAATGGAACCGATCAGGAGACGGGAAGCTACGAGCTTTGGGCTCTTTCCCGTAAACACAATTAGGTAATCACAATATTGTCTCCAGAAATACATATAAATGGCATAGTAAGGGCAGCATATGCATTCTTATCAAATGTAAGGGTAGCCTTCAGGTACATGGACAAGGAAATGTTCAGAAATATTTATGTAACCTATGTGAGGCCAAAACTCGAATATGCAGCCCCCTTTTGGAATCCGCACTTGAAAAAGCACATAGCTAAGCTTGAAAAAGTTCAAAGACATGCCACGAAACTGGAGCCAGAAATACGCAATCTCAGTTATGATGAGAGGCTCAGGGAATTAGACTTACCATCACTGGAAGCTAGAAGAGTGAGGGGGGATATGGTGACAGTCTTTAAATTCCTTCATGGTTATGATAGAGTGGATAGGGATCGATATTTTGATATGGCTGGCTCTAGAACTAGAGGTCATAGTTTGAAGCTTGGTAAGAAAACTTCTTCGCAGGATGTAAGGAAATACTTTTTCAGTGTAAGAGTAGTTGATAATTGGAATTCGCTGAGCGAGGAGGTAGTTAATGCTATCTCAATCCATAGTTTTAAGGACAGGTATGATAAGTATCACTAAGTATAAAATGGAACCGATCAGGAGACGGGAAGCTACGAGCTTTGGGCTCTTTCCCGTAAACACAATTAGGTAATCACAATATTGTCTCCAGAAATACATATAAATGGCATAGTAAGGGCAGCATATGCATTCTTATCAAATGTAAGGGTAGCCTTCAGGTACATGGACAAGGAAATGTTCAGAAATATTTATGTAAGCTATGTGAGGCCAAAACTCGAATATGCAGCCCCCTTTTGGAATCCGCACTTGAAAAAGCACATAGCTAAGCTTGAAAAAGTTCAAAGACATGCCACGAAACTGGAGCCAGAAATACGCAATCTCAGTTATGATGAGAGGCTCAGGGAATTAGACTTACCATCACTGGAAGCTAGAAGAGTGAGGGGGGATATGGTGACAGTCTTTAAATTCCTTCATGGTTATGATAGAGTGGATAGGGATCGATATTTTGATATGGCTGGCTCTAGAACTAGAGGTCATAGTTTGAAGCTTGGTAAGAAAACTTCTTCGCAGGATGTAAGGAAATACTTTTTCAGTGTAAGAGTAGTTGATAATTGGAATTCGCTGAGCGAGGAGGTAGTTAATGCTATCTCAATCCATAGTTTTAAGGACAGGTATGATAAGTATCACTAAGTATAAAATGGAACCGATCAGGAGACGGGAAGCTACGAGCTTTGGGCTCTTTCCCGTAAACACAATTAGGTAATCACAATATTGTCTCCAGAAATACATATAAATGGCATAGTAAGGGCAGCATATGCATTCTTATCAAATGTAAGGGTAGCCTTCAGGTACATGGACAAGGAAATGTTCAGAAATATTTATGTAAGCTATGTGAGGCCAAAACTCGAATATGCAGCCCCCTTTTGGAATCCGCACTTGAAAAAGCACATAGCTAAGCTTGAAAAAGTTCAAAGACATGCCACGAAACTGGAGCCAGAAATACGCAATCTCAGTTATGATGAGAGGCTCAGGGAATTAGACTTACCATCACTGGAAGCTAGAAGAGTGAGGGGGGATATGGTGACAGTCTTTAAATTCCTTCATGGTTATGATAGAGTGGATAGGGATCGATATTTTGATATGGCTGGCTCTAGAACTAGAGGTCATAGTTTGAAGCTTGGTAAGAAAACTTCTTCGCAGGATGTAAGGAAATACTTTTTCAGTGTAAGAGTAGTTGATAATTGGAATTCGCTGAGCGAGGAGGTAGTTAATGCTATCTCAATCCATAGTTTTAAGGACAGGTATGATAAGTATCACTAAGTATAAAATGGAACCGATCAGGAGACGGGAAGCTACGAGCTTTGGGCTCTTTCCCGTAAACACAATTAGGTAATCACAATATTGTCTCCAGAAATACATATAAATGGCATAGTAAGGGCAGCATATGCATTCTTATCAAATGTAAGGGTAGCCTTCAGGTACATGGACAAGGAAATGTTCAGAAATATTTATGTAAGCTATGTGAGGCCAAAACTCGAATATGCAGCTCCCTTTTGGAATCCGCACTTGAAAAAGCACATAGCTAAGCTTGAAAAAGTTCAAAGACATGCCACGAAACTGGAGCCAGAAATACGCAATCTCAGTTATGATGAGAGGCTCAGGGAATTAGACTTACCATCACTGGAAGCTAGAAGAGTGAGGGGGGATATGGTGACAGTCTTTAAATTCCTTCATGGTTATGATAGAGTGGATAGGGATCGATATTTTGATATGGCTGGCTCTAGAACTAGAGGTCATAGTTTGAAGCTTGGTAAGAAAACTTCTTCGCAGGATGTAAGGAAATACTTTTTCAGTGTAAGAGTAGTTGATAATTGGAATTCGCTGAGCGAGGAGGTAGTTAATGCTATCTCAATCCATAGTTTTAAGGACAGGTATGATAAGTATCACTAAGTATAAAATGGAACCGATCAGGAGACGGGAAGCTACGAGCTTTGGGCTCTTTCCCGTAAACACAATTAGGTAATCACAATATTGTCTCCAGAAATACATATAAATGGCATAGTAAGGGCAGCATATGCATTCTTATCAAATGTAAGGGTAGCCTTCAGGTACATGGACAAGGAAATGTTCAGAAATATTTATGTAACCTATGTGAGGCCAAAACTCGAATATGCAGCCCCCTTTTGGAATCCGCACTTGAAAAAGCACATAGCTAAGCTTGAAAAAGTTCAAAGACATGCCACGAAACTGGAGCCAGAAATACGCAATCTCAGTTATGATGAGAGGCTCAGGGAATTAGACTTACCATCACTGGAAGCTAGAAGAGTGAGGGGGGATATGGTGACAGTCTTTAAATTCCTTCATGGTTATGATAGAGTGGATAGGGATCGATATTTTGATATGGCTGGCTCTAGAACTAGAGGTCATAGTTTGAAGCTTGGTAAGAAAACTTCTTCGCAGGATGTAAGGAAATACTTTTTCAGTGTAAGAGTAGTTGATAATTGGAATTCGCTGAGCGAGGAGGTAGTTAATGCTATCTCAATCCATAGTTTTAAGGACAGGTATGATAAGTATCACTAAGTATAAAATGGAACCGATCAGGAGACGGGAAGCTACGAGCTTTGGGCTCTTTCCCGTAAACACAATTAGGTAATCACAATATTGTCTCCAGAAATACATATAAATGGCATAGTAAGGGCAGCATATGCATTCTTATCAAATGTAAGGGTAGCCTTCAGGTACATGGACAAGGAAATGTTCAGAAATATTTATGTAAGCTATGTGAGGCCAAAACTCGAATATGCAGCTCCCTTTTGGAATCCGCACTTGAAAAAGCACATAGCTAAGCTTGAAAAAGTTCAAAGACATGCCACGAAACTGGAGCCAGAAATACGCAATCTCAGTTATGATGAGAGGCTCAGGGAATTAGACTTACCATCACTGGAAGCTAGAAGAGTGAGGGGGGATATGGTGACAGTCTTTAAATTCCTTCATGGTTATGATAGAGTGGATAGGGATCGATATTTTGATATGGCTGGCTCTAGAACTAGAGGTCATAGTTTGAAGCTTGGTAAGAAAACTTCTTCGCAGGATGTAAGGAAATACTTTTTCAGTGTAAGAGTAGTTGATAATTGGAATTCGCTGAGCGAGGAGGTAGTTAATGCTATCTCAATCCATAGTTTTAAGGACAGGTATGATAAGTATCACTAAGTATAAAATGGAACCGATCAGGAGACGGGAAGCTACGAGCTTTGGGCTCTTTCCCGTAAACACAATTAGGTAATCACAATATTGTCTCCAGAAATACATATAAATGGCATAGTAAGGGCAGCATATGCATTCTTATCAAATGTAAGGGTAGCCTTCAGGTACATGGACAAGGAAATGTTCAGAAATATTTATGTAACCTATGTGAGGCCAAAACTCGAATATGCAGCCCCCTTTTGGAATCCGCACTTGAAAAAGCACATAGCTAAGCTTGAAAAAGTTCAAAGACATGCCACGAAACTGGAGCCAGAAATACGCAATCTCAGTTATGATGAGAGGCTCAGGGAATTAGACTTACCATCACTGGAAGCTAGAAGAGTGAGGGGGGATATGGTGACAGTCTTTAAATTCCTTCATGGTTATGATAGAGTGGATAGGGATCGATATTTTGATATGGCTGGCTCTAGAACTAGAGGTCATAGTTTGAAGCTTGGTAAGAAAACTTCTTCGCAGGATGTAAGGAAATACTTTTTCAGTGTAAGAGTAGTTGATAATTGGAATTCGCTGAGCGAGGAGGTAGTTAATGCTATCTCAATCCATAGTTTTAAGGACAGGTATGATAAGTATCACTAAGTATAAAATGGAACCGATCAGGAGACGGGAAGCTACGAGCTTTGGGCTCTTTCCCGTAAACACAATTAGGTAATCACAATATTGTCTCCAGAAATACATATAAATGGCATAGTAAGGGCAGCATATGCATTCTTATCAAATGTAAGGGTAGCCTTCAGGTACATGGACAAGGAAATGTTCAGAAATATTTATGTAAGCTATGTGAGGCCAAAACTCGAATATGCAGCCCCCTTTTGGAATCCGCACTTGAAAAAGCACATAGCTAAGCTTGAAAAAGTTCAAAGACATGCCACGAAACTGGAGCCAGAAATACGCAATCTCAGTTATGATGAGAGGCTCAGGGAATTAGACTTACCATCACTGGAAGCTAGAAGAGTGAGGGGGGATATGGTGACAGTCTTTAAATTCCTTCATGGTTATGATAGAGTGGATAGGGATCGATATTTTGATATGGCTGGCTCTAGAACTAGAGGTCATAGTTTGAAGCTTGGTAAGAAAACTTCTTCGCAGGATGTAAGGAAATACTTTTTCAGTGTAAGAGTAGTTGATAATTGGAATTCGCTGAGCGAGGAGGTAGTTAATGCTATCTCAATCCATAGTTTTAAGGACAGGTATGATAAGTATCACTAAGTATAAAATGGAACCGATCAGGAGACGGGAAGCTACGAGCTTTGGGCTCTTTCCCGTAAACACAATTAGGTAATCACAATATTGTCTCCAGAAATACATATAAATGGCATAGTAAGGGCAGCATATGCATTCTTATCAAATGTAAGGGTAGCCTTCAGGTACATGGACAAGGAAATGTTCAGAAATATTTATGTAACCTATGTGAGGCCAAAACTCGAATATGCAGCCCCCTTTTGGAATCCGCACTTGAAAAAGCACATAGCTAAGCTTGAAAAAGTTCAAAGACATGCCACGAAACTGGAGCCAGAAATACGCAATCTCAGTTATGATGAGAGGCTCAGGGAATTAGACTTACCATCACTGGAAGCTAGAAGAGTGAGGGGGGATATGGTGACAGTCTTTAAATTCCTTCATGGTTATGATAGAGTGGATAGGGATCGATATTTTGATATGGCTGGCTCTAGAACTAGAGGTCATAGTTTGAAGCTTGGTAAGAAAACTTCTTCGCAGGATGTAAGGAAATACTTTTTCAGTGTAAGAGTAGTTGATAATTGGAATTCGCTGAGCGAGGAGGTAGTTAATGCTATCTCAATCCATAGTTTTAAGGACAGGTATGATAAGTATCACTAAGTATAAAATGGAACCGATCAGGAGACGGGAAGCTACGAGCTTTGGGCTCTTTCCCGTAAACACAATTAGGTAATCACAATATTGTCTCCAGAAATACATATAAATGGCATAGTAAGGGCAGCATATGCATTCTTATCAAATGTAAGGGTAGCCTTCAGGTACATGGACAAGGAAATGTTCAGAAATATTTATGTAAGCTATGTGAGGCCAAAACTCGAATATGCAGCCCCCTTTTGGAATCCGCACTTGAAAAAGCACATAGCTAAGCTTGAAAAAGTTCAAAGACATGCCACGAAACTGGAGCCAGAAATACGCAATCTCAGTTATGATGAGAGGCTCAGGGAATTAGACTTACCATCACTGGAAGCTAGAAGAGTGAGGGGGGATATGGTGACAGTCTTTAAATTCCTTCATGGTTATGATAGAGTGGATAGGGATCGATATTTTGATATGGCTGGCTCTAGAACTAGAGGTCATAGTTTGAAGCTTGGTAAGAAAACTTCTTCGCAGGATGTAAGGAAATACTTTTTCAGTGTAAGAGTAGTTGATAATTGGAATTCGCTGAGCGAGGAGGTAGTTAATGCTATCTCAATCCATAGTTTTAAGGACAGGTATGATAAGTATCACTAAGTATAAAATGGAACCGATCAGGAGACGGGAAGCTACGAGCTTTGGGCTCTTTCCCGTAAACACAATTAGGTAATCACAATATTGTCTCCAGAAATACATATAAATGGCATAGTAAGGGCAGCATATGCATTCTTATCAAATGTAAGGGTAGCCTTCAGGTACATGGACAAGGAAATGTTCAGAAATATTTATGTAACCTATGTGAGGCCAAAACTCGAATATGCAGCCCCCTTTTGGAATCCGCACTTGAAAAAGCACATAGCTAAGCTTGAAAAAGTTCAAAGACATGCCACGAAACTGGAGCCAGAAATACGCAATCTCAGTTATGATGAGAGGCTCAGGGAATTAGACTTACCATCACTGGAAGCTAGAAGAGTGAGGGGGGATATGGTGACAGTCTTTAAATTCCTTCATGGTTATGATAGAGTGGATAGGGATCGATATTTTGATATGGCTGGCTCTAGAACTAGAGGTCATAGTTTGAAGCTTGGTAAGAAAACTTCTTCGCAGGATGTAAGGAAATACTTTTTCAGTGTAAGAGTAGTTGATAATTGGAATTCGCTGAGCGAGGAGGTAGTTAATGCTATCTCAATCCATAGTTTTAAGGACAGGTATGATAAGTATCACTAAGTATAAAATGGAACCGATCAGGAGACGGGAAGCTACGAGCTTTGGGCTCTTTCCCGTAAACACAATTAGGTAATCACAATATTGTCTCCAGAAATACATATAAATGGCATAGTAAGGGCAGCATATGCATTCTTATCAAATGTAAGGGTAGCCTTCAGGTACATGGACAAGGAAATGTTCAGAAATATTTATGTAACCTATGTGAGGCCAAAACTCGAATATGCAGCCCCCTTTTGGAATCCGCACTTGAAAAAGCACATAGCTAAGCTTGAAAAAGTTCAAAGACATGCCACGAAACTGGAGCCAGAAATACGCAATCTCAGTTATGATGAGAGGCTCAGGGAATTAGACTTACCATCACTGGAAGCTAGAAGAGTGAGGGGGGATATGGTGACAGTCTTTAAATTCCTTCATGGTTATGATAGAGTGGATAGGGATCGATATTTTGATATGGCTGGCTCTAGAACTAGAGGTCATAGTTTGAAGCTTGGTAAGAAAACTTCTTCGCAGGATGTAAGGAAATACTTTTTCAGTGTAAGAGTAGTTGATAATTGGAATTCGCTGAGCGAGGAGGTAGTTAATGCTATCTCAATCCATAGTTTTAAGGACAGGTATGATAAGTATCACTAAGTATAAAATGGAACCGATCAGGAGACGGGAAGCTACGAGCTTTGGGCTCTTTCCCGTAAACACAATTAGGTAATCACAATATTGTCTCCAGAAATACATATAAATGGCATAGTAAGGGCAGCATATGCATTCTTATCAAATGTAAGGGTAGCCTTCAGGTACATGGACAAGGAAATGTTCAGAAATATTTATGTAAGCTATGTGAGGCCAAAACTCGAATATGCAGCTCCCTTTTGGAATCCGCACTTGAAAAAGCACATAGCTAAGCTTGAAAAAGTTCAAAGACATGCCACGAAACTGGAGCCAGAAATACGCAATCTCAGTTATGATGAGAGGCTCAGGGAATTAGACTTACCATCACTGGAAGCTAGAAGAGTGAGGGGGGATATGGTGACAGTCTTTAAATTCCTTCATGGTTATGATAGAGTGGATAGGGATCGATATTTTGATATGGCTGGCTCTAGAACTAGAGGTCATAGTTTGAAGCTTGGTAAGAAAACTTCTTCGCAGGATGTAAGGAAATACTTTTTCAGTGTAAGAGTAGTTGATAATTGGAATTCGCTGAGCGAGGAGGTAGTTAATGCTATCTCAATCCATAGTTTTAAGGACAGGTATGATAAGTATCACTAAGTATAAAATGGAACCGATCAGGAGACGGGAAGCTACGAGCTTTGGGCTCTTTCCCGTAAACACAATTAGGTAATCACAATATTGTCTCCAGAAATACATATAAATGGCATAGTAAGGGCAGCATATGCATTCTTATCAAATGTAAGGGTAGCCTTCAGGTACATGGACAAGGAAATGTTCAGAAATATTTATGTAACCTATGTGAGGCCAAAACTCGAATATGCAGCCCCCTTTTGGAATCCGCACTTGAAAAAGCACATAGCTAAGCTTGAAAAAGTTCAAAGACATGCCACGAAACTGGAGCCAGAAATACGCAATCTCAGTTATGATGAGAGGCTCAGGGAATTAGACTTACCATCACTGGAAGCTAGAAGAGTGAGGGGGGATATGGTGACAGTCTTTAAATTCCTTCATGGTTATGATAGAGTGGATAGGGATCGATATTTTGATATGGCTGGCTCTAGAACTAGAGGTCATAGTTTGAAGCTTGGTAAGAAAACTTCTTCGCAGGATGTAAGGAAATACTTTTTCAGTGTAAGAGTAGTTGATAATTGGAATTCGCTGAGCGAGGAGGTAGTTAATGCTATCTCAATCCATAGTTTTAAGGACAGGTATGATAAGTATCACTAAGTATAAAATGGAACCGATCAGGAGACGGGAAGCTACGAGCTTTGGGCTCTTTCCCGTAAACACAATTAGGTAATCACAATATTGTCTCCAGAAATACATATAAATGGCATAGTAAGGGCAGCATATGCATTCTTATCAAATGTAAGGGTAGCCTTCAGGTACATGGACAAGGAAATGTTCAGAAATATTTATGTAACCTATGTGAGGCCAAAACTCGAATATGCAGCCCCCTTTTGGAATCCGCACTTGAAAAAGCACATAGCTAAGCTTGAAAAAGTTCAAAGACATGCCACGAAACTGGAGCCAGAAATACGCAATCTCAGTTATGATGAGAGGCTCAGGGAATTAGACTTACCATCACTGGAAGCTAGAAGAGTGAGGGGGGATATGGTGACAGTCTTTAAATTCCTTCATGGTTATGATAGAGTGGATAGGGATCGATATTTTGATATGGCTGGCTCTAGAACTAGAGGTCATAGTTTGAAGCTTGGTAAGAAAACTTCTTCGCAGGATGTAAGGAAATACTTTTTCAGTGTAAGAGTAGTTGATAATTGGAATTCGCTGAGCGAGGAGGTAGTTAATGCTATCTCAATCCATAGTTTTAAGGACAGGTATGATAAGTATCACTAAGTATAAAATGGAACCGATCAGGAGACGGGAAGCTACGAGCTTTGGGCTCTTTCCCGTAAACACAATTAGGTAATCACAATATTGTCTCCAGAAATACATATAAATGGCATAGTAAGGGCAGCATATGCATTCTTATCAAATGTAAGGGTAGCCTTCAGGTACATGGACAAGGAAATGTTCAGAAATATTTATGTAACCTATGTGAGGCCAAAACTCGAATATGCAGCCCCCTTTTGGAATCCGCACTTGAAAAAGCACATAGCTAAGCTTGAAAAAGTTCAAAGACATGCCACGAAACTGGAGCCAGAAATACGCAATCTCAGTTATGATGAGAGGCTCAGGGAATTAGACTTACCATCACTGGAAGCTAGAAGAGTGAGGGGGGATATGGTGACAGTCTTTAAATTCCTTCATGGTTATGATAGAGTGGATAGGGATCGATATTTTGATATGGCTGGCTCTA
>JAXCGZ010002027.1:122500-130990 GCA_037179515.1 Halocaridina rubra | reverse complement strand
GAGAGAGAGAGAGAGAGAGAGAGAGAGAGAGAGAGAGAGAGAGAGAGAGAGAGAGAGAGAGAGAGAGAGAGAGAGAGAGAGAAATTGCTTATATGAAACCTGGAGTAGTGTCCAGTAACGAAAGTATGAATATAACTGTCAGTCTACTATGTATACTGTCAATATATTGCGTGCACACAGTAGTCAGAAAAGTGGCTAATGAAATTCAATACTTCAAAATGTAAGGTAATGAGAATGGGTACAAGTGCAAGAAGGCCCAAGCTTGACTACTCGGTGGCTGGAGTACAACTTCAAGAGACAGAAAATGAGAGAGATCTAGGAGTAAACATACTGGCAGATTTGTCACAGAAATACATATAAATGGCATAGTAAGGACAGCATATGCTTTCTTATCAAATGTATGGGTAACCTTCAGGCACATGGACAAGGAAATGTTCAGAAATATTTATGTAACCTATGTGAGGCCAAAACTCGAGTATGCAGCCCCCTTTTGGAATCCGCACTTGAAAAAGCACATAGCTAAGCTTGAAAAAGTTCAAAGACATGCCACGAAACTGGTGCCTGAAATGCGCAATCTCAGTTACGATGAGAGGCTGAGGGAATTAGACTTACCATCACTCGAAGCTAGAAGATTGAGGAGGGATATGGTGACAGTCTTTAAATTCCTAAATGGTTAAGATAGAGTAGATAGGGATCGATATTTTGATATGGCTGGCTCTAGAACTAGAGGTCATAGTTTGAAGCTTCGTAAGAAAACATCTTTGCAGGATGTAAGGAAATACTTTTTCAGTGTAAGAGTAGTTGATAATTGGAATTCGCTAAGCTAGGAGGTAGTTAATGCTATCTCAATCCATAGTTTTAAGGACAGGTATGATAAGTATCACTAAGTATAAAATGGAACCAATCAGGAGACGGGAAGATACGAGCTTTGGGCTCTTTCCCGATGGTATCCCAGCAAGGTTCCTTAAGGAGTTTGCAGATGAACTGGCTCCCGTGCTTTGCCGTCTTTTTCGCCTCATTCTTGTCAACCAGTATCTATCCTTCATCTTGGAAGCATGCTCTAGTTCAACCTGTTCCTAAGAAAGGTGACCGCTCTATTCCTTCTAACTACCGACCTATTGCTCTAACCTCCTCTATTGCTAAAGTTTTCGAAACTTTGCTCAATGCTCACTTCTTGAAACCCCTTGAATCTAACTCACTTATCTCCGATCACCAGTACAGCTTCCGCAAGGCAAGATCCACTGGTGATCTCCTGTCCTATCTTACTCATGTATGGTCATCTTCTCTGAGGAACTATGGGGAATCCTTTGTCGTCGCCCTTGATATCTCTAAGGCTTTTGACAGAGTCTGGCACAAGGCTCTGTTGGCCAAACTCCCTGCCTATGGCTTTACCCCTTCTTTCTGTTCTCTGATTTCCAGTTTTCTTACTGACCGTTCTATATCCGTAGTTGTTGATGGCGCGACATCTAGCCCTTTCTCTGTTGCCAGTGGTGTTCCACAGGGCTCTGTTCTTTCACCTACTCTCTTCCTTCTCTTCATCAATGATCTTCTACAATCCCCATCTTCCTCTCTTCTTCATGTCTTTGCCGATGATTCTACCCTTCACTTTTCCTCTGCCTTTTCTTCACAACCTTCATCTGTTACTCGTAATCAATCTCGTATCACTCTTTCTTCTACTCTTAACTCCGATTTGCAGAGAGTATCTGAATGGGGCACTCAAAATTTAGTTAAATTCAATGCCTCCAAGACACAGTTTCTGGCTATCTCTTTATCTTCTTCTCCTCCTGATAACCCTATTGTCTTCGAAACTAATGAAATTTACCCTCTTAACTCTATCAATATATTATGAATCCATATAGCCTTTAACTTGTCTTGGAGGAATCACATAATCCAAATTTCTAAATCTTCATCCAAAAAATTGGGGGTTTTGTTTCGTTTTCGTCATTACTTTTCCTCATTGCAGTTACTTAAAATTTACAAAGGTCTTATCCACCCCTGCTTAGAATACTGCTCACACATCTGGGGTTGCTTCTTCCTTTACTTATCTTCTTGATAGGGTTGAATCTAAGGCAGTCAGACTCATTAATGATCCTTCTCTTACTTCTAACCTGGATTCTCTCTCTCTTCGCCGTAAGGTATCTTCCCTTTCGCTTTTCTATCGCTACTACTTCCATCGCTGCTCTGATGAGTTGGCGAGTTGCGTCCCTCCTCCACTGCCGAGGCAGCGTAACACTCACCAAGCGGCCTCATCTCACAGGTACTGTGTGGAGATTTGTAGTTTGCGGATTGGTCGGTGCAGCGAGCTGCTTCTTCCCATCTACGTCCAGACTCTGGAACTCTCTTCCTCCTTCTGTCTTTCCTAATTCTTATGACCTTTCATCCTTCAAAAAGCAGATCTATCGTCATCTCAGAGCCTAGTCCTCCATATCTCTGGGTCCTCTGTACTTTGACTGTTTTTTTTCTGTCTGTCGTTTTCCTTTGTGTGACATTACCTCATCTTTGCCTTGCCCGTAACCTTTTTCTTTTCCTCTCGTCTTGGTGATTTCTCCGTGCCCGGGCCTTTGTTGATGAGGGCAGTATCTGCCTGTCCCGGTGTCACACTCTTAAAAAAAAAACACACAATCAGGTAATTACATGCTCTCGCGCGTTTACACACTCAAGCAGAGAGAGAGAGAGAGAGAGAGAGAGAGAGAGAGAGAGAGAGAGAGAGAGAGAGAGAGAGAGAGAGAGAGAGCCACCTACGCACATTTTCGTTAATAGAGGAATCTGTATATGCCATATGCAGTCATGGAAGGCATGAAATGAAAAGTGTCAGTGAGTAAAACAGGAGACAGGAAGTTAGGAGCATAGGACTCTTTCCACTTAACACAGGTAAATGCATTTATTTAAATATACACACACAGTGTCTGTCACATTACCATATGCAGATTTTTGAGATTGTGAATGGCATAGATTCCTCCACGGTACAACTTCTCCCGTGATGATGTGGTTGCATTGGTATCGTTTTCATCCAGAGAATTCAGATCAATGCCAACTCCAACAATGCCTCTCTGACGGCCATACGTAAATCGGTCATTCAGTAGCCACAGTGCTGCATCTACACTTAAAGCTGTAATAGAGACAGGCTCTTTTACACTAACTTTTACTCGCACTTGAAGTAAAGTTAAATTTTTTTTTTATTACAGTAACTTTAATCTAAGCTGCATCTACACTTAAAGCTGGAATTAAGATATCAGGCTGTTTTATATGAACTTATACTTGGAGTAAAGTATACTGAAAGCTAAAATGCAGCATTAATTTATACATGGAGTAAATGCAGAATTCTGTATTTCAGTAACTTCAACCTGAGCTACATATACACTTAAAGCTGGAATAAAGATATCAGGCTATTTTACATGAACTTGTACTTGGAGTAAAGATAGTATTCAGTAAATTTAACCTCAGCTACATCTACACCTAAAGTAGAATAAAGATATCAGGCTATTCTACATTAACTTATATTTGCAGTAAAAACACAATTCTGTGTAACAATAACTTAAACCTGAGGTTAGAATAGAATTATGTTTTAGAGAAAGTTAAAGATGGCGTAAAGATAAGAAGGCTTTATAACAGTAAAACAAGCCTGGAGAAAATAAGTTATAACTCCAGATTACTATATTTTCTCATGTCAATTCTATAGGTATTGCTAAATTAGACTGGTCCTTTCATATTTTTTCCTGGTAGAGGACTGGAAATGAGGTTTTCCAAGCCATTACTAACTTAACTGTTTTACTTCAAACACTATCTTTCCCCAGGCCTATTTTACTTTTGTTGTTAAATTATGCTGATCCTTTCATTCTCTTACCTGGCTGAGGACTGGGAATGCCCTTTTCCAATCCACCATTTGAAACCTTAACTCTTGCTTGAAATCCAGTGTGAATCAGAACTATTCCATAATCTGTAATAGTCAGGCCCATCTCCCTTTCCCATTTTATTAAGACTTCGGATGTAATCTTGTAATGTGGGTGTACTTCTGAGGACACGTCTATGACTAAACCTGATGACAGAGTATATGTAATGTACTAAAGTAATTATTGATGTTTGTATTAGTTACTGTATGATTTCAGTCCCTGTTTACCTAGTTTTATATATTTATATTAATTATTCATTTACTTATTTATGCATTCATTTAATTACTTTATTTATTTATTTATTTATTTATTTATTTATTTATATATATATATATATATATATATATATATATATATATATATATATATATATATATATATATATATATATATATATATATATATATATATATATATATATATATATATATCTATATATATATATATATATATATATATATATATATATATATATATATACATTTATCTATTTATTTATTTATTTATTTATTTATTTATTTATTATTTGTTTACATATACTGTTAGCTTTGGCAAAGGCGAAAGTCAGATGATACATTATTTTTGGATTTCTATGAAATATGTAATATTTATTTTACTTGAATTTTATATATATATATATATATATATATATATATATATATATATATATATATATATATATATATATATATATATATGTATATATATATATATATATATATATATATATATATATATATATATATATATATGAATAATTTTTTTACCCCGACTGGGACTCGAACCTAGGACTTATGATTACTAAGTCAAGGCGCTACCACTACACCACAGAAGGTTAAAAGGAATCCAACCTTATAGCTTATATCTGCTATACTTAGGAATGAACGCATTCTAACTGAATGCCACTACAGAGTTGGGGAATCTGTAATACGAACATAGTGGCATTCAGTTAGAATGCGTTCATTCCTAAGTATAGCAGTTATAAGCTATAAGGTTGGATTCCTTTTAACCTTCTGTGGTGTAGTGGTAGCACCTTGACTTAGTAATCATATATATATATATATATATATATATATATATATATATATATATATATATATATATATATATATATATATAGAGAGAGAGAGAGAGAGAGAGAGAGAGAGAGAGAGAGAGAGAGAGAGAGAGAGAGAGAGAGAGAGAGAGAGAGAGAGAGAGAGAGAGATTAAGAACATTAATAATTTTTCACCGGGCACTCTCCAAAGTCTCTCGATCGGGATATCATCGACGGGAGTTCCGTATCCAAACGTTGTTGGTGCTTCTATCTGCGTACCCGAATGTTCAGAACTGTAAAGTTGGTTCATATCCACTCTGAAAGAATCATTTCATACGTGAAATCATGGATTTCAGAAACTAGAGCATACGACAAGAAAAATGTTAGCCACATATTTTTTGATGCTTTGGATTGAATAATCATATCTATATTTCCAGAATAGCACCGTTTTATATGTCACAATTAGTCCCCTTTCAGAAATGTGCTTGAGCTGGGGAATTAAGACTGGATGCCTTTCATAACGCCACGCGCCTGGCTTGAACCCGCGTTAGTCGGTTTTCGATTTGCACGCTCTACAATTGAGTTACCGCGGTTCTGTGAGAAAAATAAATATGTACATATATGTAATGACCTAACTGTATATACCTACTTGCGCTTACGGAAAAGAGCCATATGTTCGTAACTACCGTCTTCTGATCGATTCCAGTTTTGTGCTCAGTGATGCTAATCATATTTGTCCTTAAAACTATGGATTGAGTTAGCTTTAACTACCTCCTCGCTTAGCGAATTCCAATCATCAACTATTCTTACACTAGAAAAGTACTTCCTTACATCCTGCAAAGAAGTTTTCTTAAGAAGCTTCAAACAGTGACCTCTAGTTCTAGAGCCAGTCATATCAATATATCGATCCCTATCCACTCAGTCAAAACGTATTCAGAACACGCAGTCTCCTCGTGAAATTACATCTAGAACTAACTTCAAGCAAATACCGTTCAGAGTTTTTCGAGCGTCTTGAACTTTAGCGTACCAAATAATAGATAAAAATTTCAAAATATATTTGATATCAATAAATTTCATGTCTGAAGAATATGCATATATTGTCATACAGTATGTTCCGGTTCCGGTTTTACGTCACGGACTCCCATTTCAACCAAGGGCTGGGACGGTTGCCTTCTTGCGAAGGACTTGTTTTGGCAGATGTAACTGTCATACAGTATATTCATTCTTAATTCTGTTCACTTCTCATTTATGTGAGCATTTGCTAATGTGTTCTGTTATTTTTATTTTTATTTTTATTTTTTTTACGTCACAAGTAGTCCCCATTTGAAGGTAGACAACATACGAATAAAAGTTGGGGAATTGTTGCTTGATGCTCTTCCTAACGCATCGCCATGGGTTCGAACGTGGGATCGTCACCTTCTCGAATCGAACACTCCACCACTAATCTATGGCGGTCACCTTATGCCAACAGCATTTGTTGGCCCCCGGCTGACACCCATCCAATTACTGCCCAAACCCAACGTTGCTTAACCTCGCCGATCGGATGTAAAGCGGAGTAAATATATTTCATTTCACTAATGTAATATTTTATTAGGTTTTAATCTTTGCATCATGGGAAAATAAATTATTTTAATGTTAGTTAATTCCCTTCGATATTGCGTTAGTGACTTATCCAAAGTAAACACGGTTCTTTGTTCTTGGAGAATATGGTTCATATATGTTGAGTACCTGATATAAATCACAAAGAAAAGTTTTTCATAACAAAGAAGTCCTAAGAGTACGGCCTCACAAAAAGCGATTTCTTATAGACTTGAGGGTAGCAGGAAGCTAAGCGGGTCGGCGGCAAGATCTAGCCCGCGTTATCCAATTCAGTTGTATCCAGTATGGCCACTCTCATTAGATGGCATAAGTTTCAGAAAGTTCTTGCCGCCAACCCACTAGGCAACCGACTGTCCTCTACCCTCCAAGCTAATCGCGTTCAGCGTTGCCGTACCTTAAAATGTTTTTCATTATGTGCGTTTTCTCTACACTGTTTCATCAAGAACTTACCCAAAGTAAATACGGTTCATCGTTTTCTCGAGAATCTTGATATTATAAGATGCTGGACCATCAACTTCGCAGGTTTCAGAGAGATCCAACATCTCTGGAAGATTCCGTCTAGCAAAGGAGCTCCCAAGCAAAGCAAACACCATTAAGAAGACTAGGTCCAACATTGCTTTTTAGAAAAGGGAGAATGATCTGAAGTAATAGTTATGAATATATTTAGATAATACATAGCTTACAATATGAATAAATAATACATATTTTAAAATATGAAGAATTAAAACAGAGTTTATGACTGCAACGTGATGTATTACATAATCATAGAGGCTTAAATATAGAAACAGAAGAGTTTGTAGAGTTATTCTTAGTTGCAGAAGAATACTTAAGGAAAGACTTATATAAGCTTCGTAACAGAAGAATACTCAGGGAAAGATTTCGCCTAGTAACAAAATAATGTGTTGGAAGTAATTCAATGTGTAACAAGATATATTTAACATCTGCTACAATGTCGTTAGACCTCATCAACAATACTGAGAAAAATATCATCTTGCCGGTTACCATGAACACAAGCACTGTATACAGAGATTTAAAAGGCAAGTATGAGGATGCTGCTTAAGATAACATGTTTATATAATATACGTCATATATATATATATATATATATATATATATATATATATATATATATATATATATATATATATATATATATATATATATATATATATATATATATATATATATATATATATATATATATATATATATATATATATATATATATATATATATGTATATATATATATATATATATATATATATATATATATATATATATATATATATATATATATATATATATATATATATATATATATATATATATATGTATATATATATATATATATATATATATATATATATATATATACACACTTTTCTATTAATATTCGGGTACAATTTCAATTATTCTCTCCTTATTGTGTCTGTCATAGATATAATTTAAGCCTAATATTTAAATATTCCTGTAGCCACTTGGAGGCAGACTTAGCTATATCGAAAATGGTGGTATGCTATGGTCGTTCTCGTAGCAAATCACTGGATTTTGGTTGAACTTTGTACAAATTAATCCAAGTGAGCAGTCAAGCATCCTCTACCTTCAAGAGCTCATTTTCTCTTTCAATAGTACTTAGCTATTTTTTTTTCCTTCTCATAGGGCAGGAGACATGAATATCATCACCGTGTCTTAACCGCTGACAATATGGGTGGTAGTGAGAGGACTGTGAATCCCTCTACCGTATTTTCTTCCTACTAAGAGATAAGACATGCAAAGGGCTTCTGGAAGCAAATCTCTAACTAGAACCCAAGTCAATGAGTTTCTACATGTGCATGGTTTTGGAATGATTGAGGCTAAAAGGAAGGATATTGGTGGCATGTTTTTTGAGTGTGAAAGTGAGTAGATGTATGCTTTGATTCAGCCATTCTCCTTACATAGGGAATTGAGGAATTTGTATGTATGTA
>JAXCGZ010002027.1:87500-112500 GCA_037179515.1 Halocaridina rubra | reverse complement strand
GCTGCCCCTTTGCCAAGACCTGTTAATGAATGCATGAAATAAATATAGTTTTTTACTTATTCATAGATACACATATGAATGCTTAGATTCTCCTCCTCCTCCTCCTCCTCCTCCTATTTCTCCTCCTCCTCCTCCTCCGCCTTCTTCTTCTTCTTCTTCTTCTTCTTCTTCTTCTTCTTCTTCTTCTTCTTCTTCTTCTTCATTCTCAGTAGCTTTTCCCATGTTCACATGGGGTTGCTGTTTCTCACTAACCTTTTTTTTGACAATACTTGGTTTGGGATCATAATTTTATGACCGGGTGCCCTTCCTGACACCAATTTTATCCATTGATCCAGGCTTGGGACAAGAGCCGAATGGAACTGATTTGCTTCCCAGTTGTCTTAATACATGATACTTACGATGTATAAGTCAAACTGTAAATTCTCTCATTTATATTTCTCTCCCGAGAAAAGTTTAGGCTTTACTATGATTCGGCTACCCCCTAATAAAGGGGACTATGTCCTTTGTATATATATATATATATATATATATATATATATATATATATATATATATATATATATATATATATATATATATATATATATATACATATATATATACATATATATATACATATATATATATATATATATATATATATATATATATATATATATATATATATATATATATATATATATATATATATATATATAGATAGATAGATAGATAGATAGATAGATAGATAGATAGATAGATAGATAGATAGATAGATAGATAGATAGATAGATAGAGAGATAGACAGATAGATAGATTGATAGATAGAAAAATAGATAGGTAGATACATAGTTAGATAGATTGATAGATAGAATATAAAACCTCTATGAAATAATGACCGAATAATAATCAGGTACATTATGGGATGATGCATATTTCGTTTTTAATTTAGAAAGTTTTCAGTTTTTTCAGTTTTCTATTTTATGAATTCTGCCATTTTGAAGGTCGCGATAGTTCTGTGGTAGAGCGATCGGTTCTGGAAATGACAAACCTTATTAGCAACGCGACATTAATTCCGCCGCAGGGTGCTAGGCAGGGCATCTAGCCTTAATCCCTCAGCAACAGCATAATTGTGACCATCCCCATTCGAGTGGATACTAACTGTAACAAATGAAACTGTAAAATAAATCCTTCGAGCCTTTACCTAATGGTCTCGCATCCCTCAAAGTAATGTTTTATACAATTATTTTCTAATCATTATCATGGACAAGTCTCGTTTCGCTTCATATTAATTATTTTCTTCTGTAATTTAGTGGATATTGTGCCTGGTTTTCATCCTGGACGTCCAAGGTTCGACCTTCCATAATGACATGCAAAGCTTCTCTATGCTAGAAACACTATAGTTAGTACTTACATCATATATATATATATATATATATATATATATATATATATATATATATATATATATATAGTGTGTGTGTGTGTGTGTGTGTGTGTGTGTGTGTGTGTGTGTGTGTGTGTGTGTGTGTGTGTGTGATTACCTAATTGTGATTACCTAATTGTGTTTACGGGAAAGAGCCCAAAGCTCGTATCTTCCCGTCTCCTCATCTGTTCCATTTTAGACTTAGTGATACTTATCATACCTGTCCTTAAAACTATGGATTGAGATAGCATTAACTACCTCCTCGCTTAGCGAATTCCAATTATCAACTACTCTTACACTGAAAAAGTATTTCCTTACATCCTGCAAACAAGTTTTCTTACGAAGCTTCAAACTATGACCTCTAGTTCTAGAGCCAGCCATATCAAAATATCGATCCCTATCCACTCTATCATAACCATGAAGGAATTTAAAGACTGTCACCATATCCCCCCTCGCTCTTCTAGCTTCGAGTGATGGTAAGTCTAATTCCCTCAGCCTCTCATCATAACTGAGATTGCGTATTTCTGGCACCAGTTTCGTGGCATGTCTTTGAACTTTTTCAAGCTTAGCTATGTGCTTTTTCAAGTGCGGATTCCAAAAGGGGGCTGCATATTCGAGTTTTGGCCTCACATAGGTTACATAAATATTTCTGAACATTTCCTTGTCCATGTGCCTGAAGGCTACCCTTACAATTGATAAGAATGCATATGCTGCCCTTACTATGCCATTTATATGTATTTCTGGAGACAAATCTGCCAGTATGTTTACTCCTAGATCTCTCTCATTTTCTGTCTCTTGAAGTTGTACTCCAGCCACCGAGTGTGTGTGTGTAATTACCTAATTGTGGTTACCTAATTGTGTTTACGGGAAAGAGCCCAAAGCTCGTATCTTCCCGTCTCCTCATCGCTTCCATTTTATACTTAGTGATACTTATCATACCTGTCCTTAAAACTATGGATTGAGATAGCATTAACTACCTCCTCGCTTAGCCAATTCCAATTATCAACTACTCTTAAACTGAAAAAGTGTGTGTGTGTGTGTGTGTGTGTGTGTGTGTGTGTGTGTGTGTGTGTGTGTGTGTGTGTGTGTGTGTGTGTGTGTGTGTGTGTGTGTGTGTGTGTGTAAGACGCATATTACTTCTCTCTATACGATAATTATTCTCACCTGAACTTCTTAATATTTTATTTTAGATTTGGTAGTGAGGTCGGTGATAACAGATATGCATCTTCTTCTTTAAAGTTATTTATTAGAGTATACACTTCTTCAACACCTCAAATCTCTCATTTCTATAGTTCCTGTTACTCACTACTCCCGCCCCCTTAGGGGGAGGTGTCTAACTCTGGACGTAAGTTCTGCCCCCGGTAAGAACTGACTTCAGACTACAACTCACTCGGGCTCTGTATGCCATCCTGTGGCGGCGGGTATCTGAGTGTGCACTCTGCCCTCTAGAGGCTATTGGCATCTATATGAGATGCTGCACAACACCCCCCACCACCGCTCTGAAATATATCCCATATTTCGGACTAAGCATAACTACTTTCATGAGAGCCTTATAATTTTTTTTAACTATCATTATTTTACAAAAAACGGAGCAGAACTATCTAATGAACTAACTTATGAAACTATTACAATCTCATATAAATTTCTAAACAGATTACAGGAATATCAAAATTACTATGCAAAAAACTGACAAAAGAACAATATGTTCCTTATAATAAGCATTGTAATTAAAGGCAAAAAATCAAAATTAAGTATTCACAATTGCAATATATAGCTAGTAAGCACTGACAGAATTACTTAAGAACAAAGTTAACTAAGCTATAACATTACTCAAATAGTGCACAATACATTTGGACATGATATATGCAATTACTTACTAAAACAAAACATTTGTCATGATGTGAAAAGAGAGTTAAAAATATTCACAATTACAATATGTAATTACTATTCAAGGACTAAATGATAGCTATAAACTAAATGAACATAATCACATTACTTTAAATAATATAAAATACAGTTGGTTATAATCTGCAAATATTAAATCATGACTTAAAACAATGATACTACTTAAACAAAAAAACTTAGCATCACGATTATGTTACTTAAATAAAATAAAATATAGTTGAGTATGATATTTGCAAATTGTAACATTTAACAAACATTATAGTGAGAAAAAAAATAAAATTCAACATGCACAATTAATAAATGAGACTTATTCTAATATTCTTAATTTTAAGGGAGGCTTTGAAGTTTGTACATCTACTCTTAAAAGTAAAAGAAAAAAAGTTACAACATTTGTTCTTCCACCAATTATTGTCAGAGACTGTGGGGACATTTTCTTTCCTTATCTTTATCAGTTCGAATACGTGGTAGAAAATACTTTTCAGTTATCTAACTTTCTTTTGTTAATTTCAAAATTTTCTATTAAAAGGGATTTTCAACTCCCTTTTTTTCATTGTCACTAAATTATTATATGTATGGGTATTTTTTCTTTCCCCCTTTTAATTTTTTATTTTTGGGGATTTTCATTTCCCCAGCCTCTCAGATACCCATCATTGCTAGGTCTTGGAATATGTATATCCTAATTTCCCGGGATCCCCACCTGACAACTTTGAGGTAGGTTCGGGTTGTAACTACGTACCATGAATCCTTTTTTTCTGGAGACTGGCCGGACAAAGGGAGGGCGTTGATGCATCTGCTGGGAACCCCTCCCACCCGCTTTCATGCGACTCTTGAGGTGATCCTATGACCACCTCTCACGCACCTCCTCAACGAGGTGCATCTCCCTCCTCTAGCTGAAAAATATAAACATAGCTTGGAGTAGAGTCTAGGGCCGGAAATTAGGGCCTAATGTCGCTAGTACAAATGCAAGAAAGAATACATATGTCCTCTGCATACAAACAAAGGCCTTAAGTCTGCATTTAGAGGGCATACTTCGCCTCACTGCATCTGCAGGTGCTTGCAATCTCTCCAATGGGTAAAAGGGACTGGTTTGTAAAAATAAAATCTTAAATTGCAGGCTGGGGCTGCCTGGAAATAGTACATGATATTAGGATACTATAGATATCAAAAAGAAAAGTCATGAAAAGCTGAGAACAGCCACTAAAGAAATATTCTTATTAGCAGTGACTACAGTAACATAAAAGCATGAATTCAATATGAAAAATACAAATGATTTGGTTTTGCTGATAGCATTTACTTAAATGATAATTATTCAAAAGGCCATGGAGTGATAGCAACAATAACAGCCAACATAATAATAACAACACTAATAATCATGATCATAATAAGAGTAATAAAAATGAAATAAAAATACTATATCAGGAATAGCAGCATATATACAATTGAGACTGGCATTTTGAAGTAAGAACAGAAACCTATACTTATATTTCATAATAATGCTCATTCTAATATAGTCTCTTTTACTATTCGAATTCCTGCAGTCATTATATATATATATATATATATATATATATATATATATATATATATATATATATATATATATATATATATATATATATTATATATATATATATATATATATATATATATATATAGATAGATATATAGGAGCATAATCATCAACTTTCTGGTTGCCCAAATTGTCAGTGGGAGCTTTATGTATTTTATAAAACAGTTGCAATATGTGGCAGAAATCTCATATAATAATCAGTTCAACTTATGTCTTATCAGTATTTATGCAATATCAGAATGCAAAAACTTATCAAGTGTAATAAAACTTGGGCACATTTATCATCTGGCAAATTTGCTAAAGAATAAAAAAAACAATAATTGTAATACATTATCAACAAAGAAATAACAAGGTTCAGTATGGAAACAGCAATAGATGAGAGAGAGAGAGAGAGAGAGAGAGAGAGAGAGAGAGAGAGAGAGAGAGAGAGAGAGAGAGAGAGAGAGAGAGAGAGAGAGAGAGAGAGAGAGACAGACAGACAGACAGAGAGAGAGAGAGAGAGAGAGAGAGAGAGAGAGAGAGAGAGAGAGAGAGAGAGAGAGAGAGAGAGAGAGAGAGAGAACATAAGAACATAAGAACATAAGAATAGAGGACACTGCAACATGCCTACTGGCACACACGAGGCAGCTCCATTTTTGAATTGTATTTTCAGCATGTCTAACCTATTCTATTCTACTCTACTTATTTATTCTGTTTTTCTTTTTATGATTTTTCTAATAAGCACTAACCTATTCATACCCACCCTACCTCTGTCATATGTCTATCTAATCTACATTTGAAGGTGTCTAAGGTATTGGCATTTACTATCCTACTAGGAAGCTTGTTCCATGCATCAGCTACTCTATTACCAAACCAATTTTTACCAATTTCCCTTCTGAACCTAAATTTATCAAGCTTAAATCCATTACTACGAGTTCTGGTTTGATCATGAATTTTTAAAACTTTATTAATATCTCCCTTGTTAATCCCTTTAAACCATTTATACACTTCAATCATATCCCCCCTAACTCTTCGCCTCTCTAGAGAATGTAGATTAAGTTTTTTTAATCTGTCCTCATATGGTAGATTTCTGATATTGTGTATCATCTTGGTCATTCTTCGTTGCACTCTCTCCAAGGATTCAATTTCCATTCTATAATAGGGTGACCAGAATTGCACAGCATAATCTAAATGGGGCCTAACTAATGCAAGATAGAGCTGCAAAATAACTTTTTCCGTCCTATTGCTGACGCTTCTTGAGATAAATCCTAAAATTCTGTTTGCTTTATTTCTGACTGCTGTGCATTGCTCTCTTGGCTTAAGACTACTACTCACAAGAACTCCCAAATCCCTTTCACACTGAGAACTCATGATTTCATGGTTATTTAGCTTATAACTAGTATTGTCTTTTATAGTACCCATTTTAACTACTTTACATTTTTCAACATTAAATTCCATTTGCCATTTGTCCGACCATTCAGATAATCTATTTAGATCTTCCTGTAAAGCATGAATGTCTTCTTTTCCATTTATAGTTCTACCTATTTTAGTGTCGTCTGCGAATTTACTTAGGTTACTACTGATATCCGAATCCAGATCATTTAGATATACGATGAATAATAGAGGACCCAGTACCGAGCCTTGTGGTACCCCGCTTGTAACTGAGCCCCACTCTGATTTCTCTCCATTTATGCAAACCCTCTGTTTTCTGTCTTTTAACCATTGTTTGATCCATCTGAGCACAGCTCCTCCTATACCATGAGCTTCCAGCTTTTTAACTAATCTTTTGTGAGGAACTCTATCAAAAGCTTTGCTAAAATCTAGATATATTGTATCATATTCTTTGCCACAATCTACTGCCTCGTAAACTTCTGAATAAAAAGACAGTAAGTTTGTAAGGCACGAAAAACCCTTAAGAAACCCGTGTTGTGAAAGTTTTATCAGTCTGTGTAATTCTAGATGTGCCCTTATTTTATTTGCAATTATGGATTCTAGAATCTTACCCACTGTTGACGTTAAACTTACCGGCCTATAATTATTCTTTTTAACACGTTCTCCTTTTTTAAATATTGGTACCACATCTGCCAATTTCCACTCCATGGGTACCGATCCTAATTTTATTGAATTATTAAATAATGCAGTTAGAGGACAACTAAGCTCTTCCTTGCATTCCTTTAATATTCTAGCATATATTCCATCAGGTCCCGGAGATTTATGAGCCTTTAATTTATCTATTTCTTTTATTACCTCCTCTCTCGTAATATTTATTGAACTAAGTATATTATCGGGACTGTCTCTGTAAATGGATTCTACTTCCGGAATATTTTCCAAGTTTTCATTTGTAAATACAGATAAGAAATAATCATTTAAACATGTACACATCACTTTATCGTCATCTGTGATATGGCCATTGGCTACTTCAATTGGTCCGACTTTTTCCTTAAATTTTGTTTGATAATGTTGATAAAACCCTTTAGGATTTTCTTTAGCTTCTCCTGCTATTCGAACTTCGTATTTTCTTTTCGACTCTCTAACTATCTTTTTAACTTCCCTGTTTAACTGTATATATTGCTGCCTCACCTGCTCTTCACCTCTTTTTAGTTTCCTGTATATTCCTCTTTTAATACCTATAAGATTCTTTATTCTATTGTTCATCCATTTAGGGTCATTTTTTCTTGATCTGCAATGTTTCATGGGAATATAGTCTCTCTGCCTATTCTTAAGAGTCATGACAAAATTGTTATATTCCTCATCCAAATTTATATTAACTGACGGGCTGCTGTTCTTTCCTGTGAGAGAATTTAATGTATTGATCTTATCTTGTGATAATCCTTGGCATGTGGTACCCAAATTTCGGGGTAATCCGCTACCTGCGACCTGACCTGCTGGATTAACTACCCACATCTGTACCCCAGAAATCCCTTCCCATACCTCATTAGATAATTTAGTTTTTAAGCCCTCAAAATCTCCTGCTCTAAAGTTTGGAACAATATTCTTATTTTCCTTTATAGTTTCCTTGAAAATTATGTTAAATCTAATGGAATCATGGTCACTGTTGCCCAATTTTTCACCAACTTCTAAATTTGTAACCATATTCTCTCTATTACTAAGAACTAAATCTAGTGTATTCACCCCCCATCTAAATCTAGTGTATTCACCCCCCGAGAGAGAGAGAGAGAGAGAGAGAGAGAGAGAGAGAGAGAGAGAGAGAGAGAGAGAGAGAGAGAGAGGAGAGAGAGAGAGAGAGAGAGAATTTATTTTTCTTCAAAAAAAGAACTTATAATTTTCGCTTATAGGGCCCTTTTTATGACTTGACTTCCTGCCCAACTATACAAGGGGACAGAGCGCAACTGCAACCATTTTTTAAGGTCTAAAAAAGAATAAAAACAAAATTACTTAGTGTACAAATGAAGAAACATCGAAGCATAAATCCATTCTTTTCTCTGTTTAACATTGCAAATAACGTTAGTGAAATAAGCATATAGATCCTTGTCTATTATGACAATCTCTTCTTTTTCTATAAATCAGAGGGTTGGGTCGAAGCAAACACTTGCTGTAAGTTAACATACCTCTGATAAAATCAAAACAAAATACTGCAGCCATATGTGATAATTATATTTAATAAAATATGAAAATCATGGAAGCTTAACAAGAATTGTAAATTGAAAATATTTTACACTAAAGCTGATATCTCAAGAGAATTTGCTTATTTTTATTCATTTATATTAATATATGCTTTATTTGTTAATGGTGCCAGTGGAATGGGTGATTGCTTGCATAGTGCCCCAATACAAAGGTAAGGGAGATGTGTATGAATGCAGTAATTTTAGGGGTATAAGTTTGTTGAGTGTGGTAGGAAAAGTGTATGGTAGGATACTGGTTAATAGGATTAGGGATAAGACAGAAAATGTGATCGTGGAAGTGCAGTGGTTTTAGGAGAGATAGAGGTGGTATAGATCAGATTTTTATAGCTAGGAAGTTATGTGAGAAATATTTAACAAAGGGTAAGGATGTGTAATATGCATTTTTGGATCTGGAGAAAGTGTATGATAGTTGATAGAGAGGCAATGTGGAATGTTTTGAGATTATATGGAACTAATGGTAAATTGTTGCATGCAGTGAAGAATTTGAATGAGGGCAGTAGAGCTTGTGTTAGGGTAGGGAATGAAGTGAGTGAGTGGTTTCCAGTGAGTGTGGGACTGAGACAGGGATGTGTGATGTCACCATGGCTGTTCAATTTATATATTGATGGAGTCGTAAGAGAGGTGAATGAGCGAGTGCGTGGTCAAGATTTGAGAATGGTAGATGGGGATGATAACGAGTGAGAGCTGAATCAGTTGCTGTTTGCAGATGATACTGTGGTTGTGGCAGATTCAGAGGAGAAGCTGAGTCAGTTAGTGTCAGAATTTGGAATGGTGTGTGAGAGAAGGAAGTTGTGAGTGAATGTGGGAAAGAGTAAGGTTATGAGGTGTACAAGAAATGAGGATGGTGCTGGATTGAATGTTATTTTGAATGGAGAAACACTTGAAGAAGTTGATCAGTTTAAGTATTTAGGCTTGGTTACAGCTGCAAATGGTGGAGTGGAAGCAGATGTGTGTCACAGAGTGAATGAAGGATGTAAAGTGTTGGGTGCATTGAAAGTAGTGATGAAGAATAGAGGGTTGAAAATGAATGTTGTGCCAACTGTGATGTATGGATCAGAGTTATGGGGTATGAAAGTAAGTGAGAGACGGAAACTAAATGTGTTTGAGATGAAATGCCTGAGGAGTATGATTGGTGTATCTCGGTTGGATAGGGTTAGGAATGAAGTGGTGAGAGAAAGACCGGGTGTGAGGAGAGAAATTGCAGCCAGAGTAGATATGAATGTTCTGAGATGGTTTGGCCATGTGGAAAGGATGGATGATGAAAGAATGCTAAAAAAGGTGATGAAAGCGAGAGTTGATGGGAGAAATGCTAGAGGGAGGACTAGGTTTGGGTGAATGGATGGAATAAGGAGAGCCCTGAATGATAAGAGGATGGATGTGAGGGAAGCAAGTGAGCGTGCTAGGAATAGGAATGAGTGGCGAGCGATTGTGATGCAGCTCTGATGGGCATCTGCTGTTACCACAGGGCTGCATCTTACAAAGGTAGCCTTCTGGTAGAGGCAGTAGGGGAGTTGGCAGTTGTGAAGCGACACAGGTTGTGGAAGAGCCGGGAGGATGGGCTGTGGCACTCCAGCAGTGCCATCTGAACGGTCGCTAGCTCCCTCGTCACTGCCCATAGAGCAAAGTATTTCCCTTATTGTTTTTTTTTTATGTTGGCTACGCCCCAATTAAAGGGGGAAACAGCCAAGATAGATAGATAGATAGATAGACTACCATCAACAAAATTATGATTATTTTTTCTTAATAAACGACTTAAAAGGACTTAAGTATCATTAGTTTTAAATTTCAGACTCAAAATATAAGCTCTGAGAAGCTCAGTTATCTTAATTAGCTCACCTGTAATTATAAATTTCATGAAAATAATAGTAATTAACAATAATTATCTCTAGAGAAGTCTTTCAAAATATTTTTTTAATTATAATAAATCAAAGGGATAAATATATTAAAGACTTATCAACATAAAAAAAAATATATATAAAAAAAAACCTGTATCTGAAAAAATATAAAAAGTTTGTCTCTGTGCATGTACATAAGAACATAAGAATAGAGGACACTGCAACATGCCTACTGGCACACACGAGGCAGCTCCATTTTTAATTGTATTTTCAGCATGTCTAACCTATTCTATTCTACTTATTTATTCTGTTTTTCTTTTTATGATTTTTCTAATAAGCACTAACCTACTCATACCCAACCTACCTCTGTCATATGTCTATCTAATCTACATTTGAAGGTGTCTAAGGTATTGGCGTTTACTATCATACTAGGAAGCTTGTTCCATGCATCAGCTACTCTATTACCAAACCAATTTTTACCAATTTCCCTTCTGAACCTAAATTTATCAAGCTTAAATCCATTATTACGAGTTCTGGTTTGATCATGAATTTTTAAAACTTTATTAATATCTCCCTTGTTAATCCCTTTAAACCATTTATACACTTCAATCATATCCCCCCTAACTCTTCGCCTCTCTAGAGAATGTAGATTGAGTTTTTTTAATCTGTCCTCATATGGTAGATTTCTGATATTGTGTATCATCTTGGTCATTCTTTGTTGCACTCTCTCCAAGGATTCAATTTCCATTCTATAATAGGGTGACCAGAATTGCACAGCATAATCTAAATGGGGCCTAACTAATGCAAGATAGAGCTGCAAAATAACTTTTTCCGTCCTATTGCTGACGCTTCTTGAGATAAATCCTAAAATTCTGTTTGCTTTATTTCTGACTGCTGTGCATTGCTCTCTTGGCTTAAGACTACTACTCACAAGAACTCCCAAATCCCTTTCACACTGAGAACTCATGATTTCATGGTTATTTAGCTTATAACTAGTATTGTCTTTTATAGTACCCATTTTAACTACTTTACATTTTTCAACATTAAATTCCATTTGCCATTTGTCCGACCATTCAGATAATCTATTTAGATCTTCCTGTAAAGCATGAATGTCTTCTTTTCCATTTATAGTTCTACCTATTTTAGTGTCGTCTGCGAATTTACTTAGGTTACTACTGATATCCGAATCCAGATCATTTAGATATACGATGAATAATAGAGGACCCAGTACCGAGCCTTGTGGTACCCCGCTTGTAACCGAGCCCCACTCTGATTTCTCTCCATTTATGCAAACCCTCTGTTTTCTGTCTTTTAACCATTGTTTGATCCATCTGAGCACAGCTCCTCCTATACCATGAGCTTCCAGTTTTTTAACTAATCTTTTGTGAGGAACTCTATCAAAAGCTTTGCTAAAATCTAGATATATTGTATCATATTCTTTGCCACAATCTACTGCCTCGTAAACTTCTGAATAAAAAGACAGTAAGTTTGTAAGGCACGAAAAACCCTTAAGAAACCCGTGTTGTGAAAGTTTTATCAGTCTGTGTAATTCTAGATGTGCCCTTATTTTATTTGCAATTATGGATTCTAGAATCTTACCCACTGTTGACGTTAAACTTACCGGCCTATAATTATTCTTTTTAACACGTTCTCCTTTTTTAAATATTGGTACCACATCTGCCAATTTCCACTCCATGGGTACCGATCCTAATTTTATTGAATTATTAAATAATGCAGTTAGAGGACAACTAAGCTCTTCCTTGCATTCCTTTAATATTCTAGCATATATTCCATCAGGTCCCGGAGATATATGAGCCTTTAATTTATCTATTTCTTTTATTACCTCCTCTCTCGTAATATTTATTGAACTAAGTATATTATCGGGACTGTCTCTGTAAATGGATTCTACTTCCGGAATATTTTCCAAGTTTTCATTTGTAAATACAGATAAGAAATAATCATTTAAACATGTACACATCACTTTATCGTCATCTGTGATATGGCCATTGGCTACTTCAATTGGTCCGACTTTTTCCTTAAATTTTGTTTGATAATGTTGATAAAACCCTTTAGGATTTTCTTTAGCTTCTCCTGCTATTCTAACTTCGTATTTTCTTTTCGACTCTCTAACTATCTTTTTAACTTCCCTGTTTAACTGTATATATTGCTGCCTCACCTGCTCTTCACCTCTTTTTAGTTTCCTGTATATTCCTCTTTTAATACCTATAAGATTCTTTATTCTATTGTTCATCCATTTAGGGTCATTTTTTCTTGATCTGCAATGTTTCATGGGAATATAGTCTCTCTGACTATTCTTAAGAGTCATGACAAAATTGTTATATTCCTCATCCAAATTTATATTAACTGACGGGCTGCTGTTCTTTCCTGTGAGAGAATTTAATGTATTGATCTTATCTTGTGATAATCCTTGGCATGTGGTACCCAAATTTCGGGGTAATCCGCTACCTGCGACCTGACCTGCTGGATTAACTACCCACATCTGTACCCCAGAAATCCCTTCCCATACCTCATTAGATAATTTAGTTTTTAAGCCCTCAAAATCTCCTGCTCTAAAGTTTGGAACAATATTCTTATTTTCCTTTATAGTTTCCTTGAAAATTATGTTAAATCTAATGGAATCATGGTCACTGTTGCCCAATTTTTCACCAACTTCTAAATTTGTAACCATATTCTCTCTATTACTAAGAACTAAATCTAGTGTATTCACCCCCCGTGTTGCTTCATGTACATGCTGAGAAAGGAAATTGTCTTCTACTACTTCCAAAAACTCCTTAGAGCTACTATCACCTGTTATGGTTTCCCAGTTAATATGTCTAAAATTAAAATCGCCTACAATGCAAACTCTATTTGACCTGCTCACTTTAGAAATTTCATCGTATATAACTTGCGACTCTATATTATCTAGATCAGGTGGTCTGTAGACTACTCCTACAACTAGACTTTCTATATTATTTTTAATTTCAACCCATAAGGTTTCTGAATTTAGATTTGTCTTAATTCCAGACTTAATGCAGCTTCTGAGGCTATCTTTAATATACATAATTACCCCTCCCCCTCTTTTATCTGCACTACGATCAGCATTATAAAGTTTATATCCTGTAATTATGTATTCAGCTTTAAGGTGTTTGCTTTCTAATTAAATCCAACTTTCACTAATGCATATTATATCCGGTCTCTCACTACATACTATGGCTCTCAGTTCTTCTATCTTGTTACCTAAACTACGGCTATTTGTATAATATACTTTTAAACTTTCTCTAGCTTCATCCTTCTTGTGGCTATTCTTTTTGTTAATATTTGTTCTATGTAACAAATGGTTCTTATCCTTAGACTCCCAGTTATTTGACCCACTATTTACTGAACCCTTACTGACTAATTTCTCTGCACAAGTATTAATCATTTCATTATTTGTGTCTAACAAAACCCCCCTACCTCTCTGTCTATCATACCAGCCAATACCGAGACACCTGAATTAGAAAGATGCACTCCATCCCTTGCATACATATGCTTACGACTAGTGAAGTGATCCCACCCGTCTATAAAACCTATATTATTCTCCCGACAGAAGACTTTCATCCTAGCATTTACTCCTATAGCTCGAGACCACCACTCTGAACTTTGGCTAAGCCTAGGGAGAATACCACACATCACAGGAACTGCACCCCTTTTCCTAATCTTATCCAGGGCTTGTCTATACAACCTAATCAGCTCTTCACTTCTACCATCCTGCACGTCATTTCCCCCAGCTATCAAACAATAGCTTAAAATTAAAAATATAATTTCATTTGCAACATTAAAGAATGAATTTTTCTTAAGTTTCATAAGCTCTTAAGGAGTTCTACATGAAAAAAAAATATACATGTGTATATATATAATATATATATATATATATATATATATATATATATATATATATATATATATATATTCTAAAGTGAGCAGGTCTTTCTAAAGTGAGCAGGTCAAATAGAGTTTGCATTGTAGGCGATTTTAATTTTAGACATATTAACTGGGAAACCATAACAGGTGATAGTAGCTCTAAGGAGTTTTTGGAAGTAGTAGAAGACAATTTCCTTTCTCAGCATGTACATGAAGCAACACGGGGGGTGAATACACTAGATTTAGTTCTTAGTAATAGAGAGAATATGGTTACAAATTTAGAAGTTGGTGAAAAATTGGGCAACAGTGACCATGATTCCATTAGATTTAACATAATTTTCAAGGAAACTATAAAGGAAAATAAGAATATTGTTCCAAACTTTAGAGCAGGAGATTTTGAGGGCTTAAAAACTAAATTATCTAATGAGGTATGGGAAGGGATTTCTGGGGTACAGATGTGGGTAGTTAATCCAGCAGGTCAGGTCGCAGGTAGCGGATTACCCCGAAATTTGGGTACCACATGCCAAGGATTATCACAAGATAAGATCAACACATTAAATTCTCTCACAGGAAAGAACAGCAGCCCGTCAGTTAATATAAATTTGGATGAGGAATATAACAATTTTGTCATGACTCTTAAGAATAGGCAGAGAGACTATATTCCCATGAAACATTGCAGATCAAGAAAAAATGACCCTAAATGGATGAACAATAGAATAAAGAATCTTATAGGTATTAAAAGAGGAATATACAGGAAACTAAAAAGAGGTGAAGAGCAGGTGAGGCAGCAATATATACAGTTAAACAGGGAAGTTAAAAAGATAGTTAGAGAGTCGAAAAGAAAATACGAAGTTCGAATAGCAGGAGAAGCTAAAGAAAATCCTAAAGGGTTTTATCAACATTATCAAACAAAATTTAAGGAAAAAGTCGGACCAATTGAAGTAGCCAATGGCCATATCACAGATGACGATAAAGTGATGTGTACATGTTTAAATGATTATTTCTTATCTGTATTTACAAATGAAAACTTGGAAAATATTCCGGAAGTAGAATCCATTTACAGAGACAGTCCCGATAATATACTTAGTTCAATAAATATTACGAGAGAGGAGGTAATAAAAGAAATAGATAAATTAAAGGCTCATATATCTCCGGGACCTGATGGAATATATGCTAGAATATTAAAGGAATGCAAGGAAGAGCTTAGTTGTCCTCTAACTGCATTATTTAATAATTCAATAAAATTAGGATCGGTACCCATGGAGTGGAAATTGGCAGATGTGGTACCAATATTTAAAAAAGGAGAACGTGTTAAAAAGAATAATTATAGGCCGGTAAGTTTAATGTCAACAGTGGGTAAGATTCTAGAATCCATAATTGCAAATAAAATAAGGGCACATCTAGAATTACACAGACTGATAAAACTTTCACAACACGGGTTTCTTAAGGGTTTTTCGTGCCTTACAAACTTACTGTCTTTTTATTCAGAAGTTTACGAGGCAGTAGATTGTGGCAAAGAATATGATACAATATATCTAGATTTTAGCAAAGCTTTTGATAGAGTTCCTCACAAAAGATTAGTTAAAAAGCTGGAAGCTCATGGTATAGGAGGAGCTGTGCTCAGATGGATCAAACAATGGTTAAAAGACAGAAAACAGAGGGTTTGCATAAATGGAGAGAAATCAGAGTGGGGCTCGGTTACAAGCGGGGTACCACAAGGCTCGGTACTGGGTCCTCTATTATTCATCGTATATCTAAATGATCTGGATTCGGATATCAGTAGTAACCTAAGTAAATTCGCAGACGACACTAAAATAGGTAGGACTATAAATGGAAAAGAAGACATTCATGCTTTACAGGAAGATCTAAATAGATTATCTGAATGGTCGGACAAATGGCAAATGGAATTTAATGTTGAAAAATGTAAAGTAGTTAAAATGGGTACTATAAAAGACAATACTAGTTATAAGCTAAATAACCATGAAATCATGAGTTCTCAGTGTGAAAGGGATTTGGGAGTTCTTGTGAGTAGTAGTCTTAAGCCAAGAGAGCAATGCACAGCAGTCAGAAATAAAGCAAACAGAATTTTAGGATTTATCTCAAGAAGCGTCAGCAATAGGACGGAAAAAGTTATTTTGCAGCTCTATCTTGCATTAGTTAGGCCCCATTTAGATTATGCTGTGCAATTCTGGTCACCCTATTATAGAATGGAAATTGAATCCTTGGAGAGAGTGCAACGAAGAATGACCAAGATGATACACAATATCAGAAATCTACCATATGAGGACAGATTAAAAAAACTTAATCTACATTCTCTAGAGAGGCGAAGAGTTAGGGGGGATATGATTGAAGTGTATAAATGGTTTAAAGGGATTAACAAGGGAGATATTAATAAAGTTTTAAAAATTCACGATCAAACCAGAACTCGTAATAATGGATTTAAGCTTGATAAATTTAGGTTCAGAAGGGAAATTGGTAAAAATTGGTTTGGTAATAGAGTAGCTGATGCATGGAACAAGCTTCCTAGTATGATAGTAAATGCCAATACCTTAGACACCTTCAAATGTAGATTAGATAGACATATGACAGAGGTAGGGTGGGTATGAATAGGTTAGTGCTTATTAGAAAAATCATAAAAAGAAAAACAGAATAAATAAGTAGAGTAGAATAAAATAGGTTAGACATGCTGAAAATACAATTCAAAAATGGAGCTGCCTCGTGTGTGCCAGTAGGCATGTTGCAGTGTCCTCTATTCTTATGTTCTTATGTTCTTATATATATATATATATATATATATATATATATATATATATATATATATATATATATATATATATATATATATATATATATATATATATATATATATATACATACATACATACATACATACATACATACATACATACATGCAAACATACATGCATACATACATACATACATACATACATACATACATACATACATACATACATACATACATACATACATACATCAAGCTTGAAAAAGTTCAAAGACATGCCACGAAACTGGTGCCAGAAATACGCAATCTCAGTTATGACGAGAGGCTGAGGGAATTAGACTTACCATCACTCGAAGCTAGAAGATTGAGGGGGGATATGGTGACAATCTTTAAATTCCTTCATGGTTATGATAGAGTGGATAGGGATCGATATTTTTATACGGCTGGCTCTAGAACTAGAGGTCATAGTTTGAAGCTTCGTAAGAAACCTTCTTTGCAGGATGTAAGGAAATACTTTTTCAGTGTAAGAGTATTTGATAATTGGAATTTGCTAAGCGAGGAGGTAGTTAATGCTATCTCAATCCATAGTTTTAAGTACAGGTATGATAAGTATCACTAAGTATAAAATGGAACCAATGAGGAGACGGGAAGATGCGAGCTTTGGGCTCTTTCCCGTAAACACAATTAGGCAATTATATAAAATTACATACATACATACATACATACATACATACATACATACATACATACATACATACATACATACATACGTACATACATACATACAAATATTTATGTAACCTATGTGAGGCCAAAACTCGAATATGCAGCCCCCTTTTGGAATCCGCACTTGAAAAAGCACATAGCTAGAATAGGTGGAAATGTCTTGGAATGGATAAAAACTTACTTAGAAGGAAGGGAACAGAGGGTTAGAGTAAGACACTCAGTGTCTGAATGGAGAAGAGTTAGTAGTGGAGTTCCACAGGGTTCAGTTTTAGGGCCACTTTTGTTCCTTGTATATGTAAATGACCTACCAGAGTCTGTAAATTCATTCATGAATATGTTTGCAGATGATGCAAAGATTGTGAAGAAAGTAAAAAACGAGAACAATGGTAGAGAACTTCAGGAGGATCTAAATAATCTGCATGAGTGGTCAGAAAAGTGGCTAATGAAATTCAATACCTCAAAATGTAAGGTAATGAGAATGGGTACAAGTGCAAGAAGGCCCAAGCTTGACCACTCGGTGGCTGGAGTACAACTTCAAGAGACAGAAAATGAGAGAGATCTAGGAGTAAACATACTGGCAGATTTGTCTCCAGAAATACATATAAATGGCGTAGTAAGGGCAGCATATGCATTCTTATCAAACGTAACGGTAGCCTTCAGGCACATGGACAAGGAAATGTTCAGAAATATTTATGTAACCTATGTGAGGCCAAAACTCGAATATGCAGCCCCCTTTTGGAATCCGCACTTGAAAAAGCACATAGCTAAGCTTGAAAAAGTTCAAAGACATGCCACGAAACTGGTGCCAGAAATACGCAATCTCGGTTATGATGAGAGGCTGAGGGAATTAGACTTGCCATCACTCGAAGCTAGAAGAGTAAGGGGGGATATGGTGACAGTCTTTAAATTCCTTCATGGTTATGATAGAGTGGATAGGGATCGATATTTCGATATGGCTGGCTCTAGAACTAGAGGTCATAGTTTGAAGCTTCGGAAGAAAACTTGTTTGCAGGATGTAAGGAAATACTTTTTCAGTGTAAGAGTAGTTGATAATTGGAATTCGCTAAGCGAGGAGGTAGTTAATGCTATCTCAATCCATAGTTTTAAGGACAGGTATGATAAGTATCACTAAGTCTAAAAATGGAACCGATCAGGAGACGGGAAGTTACGAGCTTTGGGCTCTTTCCCGTAAACACAATTAGGTAATCACAATTAGGTAATCACACACACACAGACACACACACACACACACGCACACAAGCATGCATACATACATACATACATGCATACATACATACATACATACATACATACATACATACATACATACATACATACATACAACCCACCAAGGAACCAAAATAGGCTTGAAGTTTATGAGGAAAGTCATATAGGTACTATTGAAGTCATAAACTCAGTTGTTAACATGGCACGGGGGAAAAAATGTAGGATTTTGATTATGGGAGACTTTAATCATAAAGAGATAGATTGGATAAATCTTGACCCACACAGTGGTGAGGACTCATTCGGGGCAAGATTCCTAGATTGCGTACAAGGGAATTTCCTACACCAACATGTAATGGAACCAACAAGGGCCAGGGGTGGGGATGAGCCATCACTACTTGATCTAGTGTTCACAGATAATGTGTTGGATATTGAAAAAATTGAGTATGAACCACCAATTGGAAAGAGTGACCACTGTGTGTTGTTGATGGAGTATATCATTGAAGATGTTCTTCCTGAGAGTAGAGGCACTGAGGACATGAGGAGGGACTATCCGAAAGGAGATTACATCAAAATGAATGAGCTTTTTGCAGTTATTGACTGGAGAACCTTATTTTACAACAAATCTGTACAAGAAATGTATGACATCTTTTGTGAGAAATATGGGAAGATAGTAGATTGCTGCATACCTGTCACCAAAGTAGGTGTAATTCATGCCAGAGAGAAATGGTTCGATAATGGGTGTAAAAGAGCTAAGGAGTGGAGAGACAAATGCTGGAAAAGGTATAGGAGGAGAAAAAACATAATTGCCTGGCAAACCTACAAAAGAGCAAGAAATAACTACCTAAGTAAAAGGAGAGAGGCAGAGAGAGACTATGAGAGGGACATCACCAGGAAGGCTAAAGAAAATCCCAAGCTTTTCCACAGCTTTATCAGAGGAAAACTGAAGGTAAAAGAACAGGTTTTAAAGCTAAAGAGAGCGGATGGAAGCATCACTGAGATGGATGAAGAGATCTGCAAAGAATTGAACAAGGAGTTTCAGTCAGTATTTACAGTAGAAAATACCCCACCCCCTCAGATTGCAGTGATAGAAGCTCAAGGGCCGGTATTAGAGAACATCAACCTTACAGCCACAGAGGCATGCAAAGCGCTGATGGATTTAGATGTTCATAAAGCTACAGGTCCTGATGACATATCCCCTCATGTGCTTAAAAAATGCGCAAACACAATATCAGTGGCACTAAGTATCATATTTAAGGAGTCACTGGAGTCGGGGGAGATTCCAAGATGCTGGAAACAAGCAAATGTGATACCTATCTTCAAAAAGGGAAGGAGGGATACGGCTCTGAACTATAGACCAGTTTCCTTGACTAGCATAGTTTGCAAAGTTATGGAGAAACTACTAAGGAAACATATCTCTCTTCACTTGGAATCCTTCAACTTTTTGTCAGTGAGGAAACATGGCTTCAGAGAAGGTAGATCAACAGTAACAAACTTATTAGAATTTTATGATGAGATAAGCCAAATCTTACCGGAAAGAGAGGGCTGGGCAGATTGCATATTCCTAGACTTCCAGAAAGCGTTTGACACTGTTTCACATGGGAGACTTATTAGGAAGCTGCAATCAATGGCTAGAATAGGTGGAAATGTTTTGGAATGGATAAAAACTTACTTAGAAGGAAGGGAACAGAGGGTTAGAGTAAGACACTCAGTGTCTGAATGGAGAAGAGTTAGTAGTGGAGTTCCACAGGGTTCAGTTTTAGGGCCACTTTTGTTCCTTGTATATGTAAATGACCTACCAGAGTCTGTAAATTCATTCATGAATATGTTTGCAGATGATGCAAAGATTGTGAAGAAAGTAAAAAACGAGAACAATGGTAGAGAACTTCAGGAGGATCTAAATAATCTGCATGAGTGGTCAGAAAAGTGGCTAATGAAATTCAAAACTTTAAAATGTAAGGTAATGAGAATGGGTACAAGTGCAAGAAGGCCCAAGCTTGACTACTCGGTGGCTGGAGTACAACTTCAAGAGACAGAAAATGAGAGAGATCTAGGAGTAAACATACTGGCAGATTTGTCTCCAGAAATACATATAAATGGCATAGTAAGGGCAGCATATGCATTCTTATCAAATGTAAGGGTAGCCTTCAGGCACATGGACAAGGAAATGTTCAGAAATATTTATGTAACCTATGTGAGGTCAAAACTCGAATATGCAGCCCCCTTTTGGAATCCGCACTTGAAAAAGCACATAGCTAAGCTTGAAAAAGTTCAAAGACATGCCACGAAACTGGTGCCAGAAATACGCAATCTCAGTTATGATGAGAGGCTGAGGGAATTAGACTTACCATCACTCGAAGCTAGAAGAGTGAGGGGGGATATGGTGACAGTCTTTAAATTCCTTCATGGTTATGATAGAGTGGATAGGGATCGATATTTTGATATGGCTGGCTCTAGAACTAGAGGTCATAGTTTGAAGCTTCGTAAGAAAACTTGTTTGCAGGATGTAAGGAAATACTTTTTCAGTGTAAGAGTAGTTGATAATTTTAATTGGCTAAGCGAGGAGGTAGTTAATGCTATCTCAATCCATAGTTTTAAGGACAGGTATGATAAGTATCACTAAGTATAAAATGGAACCGATCAGGAGACGGGAAGATACGAGCTTTGGGCTCTTTCCCGTAAACACAATTAGGTAATCACAATTAGGTAATCACATACATACATACATACATACATACATACATACATACATACATGCATACATACATACATACATACATAATACATATATATATATATAATATATATATATATATATACATATAATAATAATATAATAATATATATATATATATATATATATATATATATATATATATATATATATATTATATATATATATATATATATATATATATATATATATATATATTCTTCTACGAACTCAAATTTAAATTTTTTCGAATGACTATTCAACAAAATTACCTCAGGAGACAAGGGGGAGTTATGTATTTTTTCTCCTTTTCATACTTACGATAGCGTAGATACTTAACTACCTTCTTTTTTACTTTCTTTCCTTTTCCTACCCAAAAATACTGCTCAATATGTCTTCTGGACTTCAAATGGCTAGCTTTTTCAGGGAGTTTTGCATGTAGGTGCTGTTCCTTCCCTGTCTCTTTGGTTTCTGGATCGACTTCATCTCTTTCAAATACAAAAAACGTTTGTGTGACATTCTTGTGGTCATTTCTTGAGAGTTTACACTCCCTTCTCTATGACCAAGCTGAAACAATTGTGACAAACATTATTATGGCTAAAACTTCAAAGTTTTATTTTACTTATTTAGCATATTCTTTCTGACAATAATGTATATGCTGCAGCTAGAAAGAAAAATTAAGAATCACTCAAAGATTCGTGTCCTCTATCACTTAATATCTCTCTTGGAATTCTCGAAAATCGAATAAAAATCTCGTTGGCAAAATAGGGGACAAAACAAAAATAAAATAAAATCTGCATCTTAGCCATAGCTGGGCATGTGGAAAATGACGTTGACTCAAAAATATCTCTGAATAGACATCGCAACAACTACCTTACCCCCCATTAAAGCTATGCGCATATGGCTTGCATAAAGACACGGTAATGCAGGGGAAGAATCCTGCCAGACCCTATCCCCATCTTGCTTCCTTAACCGTCTTTCCCGCAATTCCACCCACGAAAGCAACCCCCCCATGATACCCCCAGTCAGTCACACTCGTTCTCTCTCACACTCATTCACACTCACAACTCATACTCTCTAAACATTTCCCCTAATAGATCTGTTAGCGGTTGTGCCTTCTTTCCCCGTCACTCTGAAGAAGTGTGTGTGTATAACCGCGGTCAGCCCGGGGGTTGCATGACTGCGTCACCAGTCCCAGGTCCTTCCTATACTCCCAACTACGGTACGTTATGGCAGCACGCAAACTCCCCCTATCACAGCACAGTTACTCGAGTCACTTTTCCCGCCTGCACTGCGAGAAAATAAACTCGTTGTATTAAACAGCAAAGATCTAAATAACATCATAGAATTATCTTATTCTTCAAAAGGATATGTTATACACGTATTTTAATATAAAAACTAGTACAATTACTATTGCTTTATAATAACGACGTTGGAAGAAGGATCGGTCATTCCAGCCTTTTTTCGCTAAAAATATCACCCGCGAAAACAAGAAAGAACCTTGAAAGCAGAAATAAGGATATTTCCCACTACAATTTGTTAGCTCATTTTGGAGTATGTAAAAACTCTGCTACTTTTATTCTATTTTTTAAAACTCATTTATCCATTTAAGAAATTAATATAAAAAATGATTTTACATGTACATTAAATCTTTTTCACTTAACATCAATACATTTGCCTGTTTAATAATCAACTTAGGCATTAATACAAATAAACTGGACACCCTTCAATTGCAATTACTTGCTATATTATTCAAATTATAACAAAAATGGAGTGTATTACTGCTTATAGCTATTAGTACAAATTATCCATGTTAGTAATGGGTACAGAAATTCTACTTTTACTAATTTACTAAAGCCATATTCCAGCTTAGATGCAGGGTGGCTGAGTCAAAGCATAACTACAAGTAAAATGGCGGAGACCTCCGACCTCACTTTCTTATAATATTTGTCCCATTACTCACTGGATATAAATCATAAGTACTTAGCCATTTTGAGATGCTGCTTGAAGAACATCACGGCCACAGGTACTGGAGAAGGGGGTTCTTCTTTCTTCCGAGCTCAGTGATTTTCCCACCAATGTTATCCATCTTTCTCGTAAAATCGACTTATCACCATCTTCTTAGTTGGATCCGGCAACAAATAACTTCTGGTAGGGGCGTTTTCTCTCAAAGCCCTGATCACAGTGTGGCGCACTGTGACGGTGGTATGCATGAAGGCCGCATGGGACAATTCTTTCTGCGGAGGACCTTGCCAAGACGGGGACGGGGGAGAGGAGTGACTGGCTTTTGTAACTGGATATTGGTGGAGCTGAGTCTTTCTCCCTCGACATCGCTGACTCGCTGCTTGTAAGCGTTTAGAAGATTCTTCTCTCTCGAACATTTCTTCCAGAGATGCATTTTTTATATTTGTCTCTTCTGTATTCATTATTCTTTTTGCTTCTTCACTGTAGTAACGGCGTGAGTGCATCCTGAAGCTGCCACCAGTGACGTATAGTACTTCTCTCTATACGATAATTATTCTCACCTGAACTTCTTAATATATTATTTTAAATATGGTAGTGAGGTCGGTGATAACAGATATGCATCTTCTTAAAGTATTTATTAGAGTATACACTTATTTTAACCTCGAAGCTCCCATTTCTATAGTTCCTGTCACTCACTATTCCCGCCCTCTTAGGGGGAGGTGTCTAACTATGGACGCAAGTTCTGCCCCTGCAAGTATTGACTTCAGACTACAACTCACTCTGGCTCTGTATGCCATCCTGTGGCGGCGGGTATCTGAGTGCGCACTCTGCCCTCTAGCAGCTATGGGCATTTATAGGGGATGCTGCATGACATATATATATTATATATATATATATATATATATATATATATATATATATATATATATATATATATATATATATATATATATTATATATATATATATATATATGCATATATATATATATATATATATATATATATATATATATATATATATATATATATATATATATATATATATATATATATATATATTTATATGTATATGTATATGTATATATATATATATATATATATATATATATATATATATATATATATATATATATATATATATATATATATATATATATATATATATATATATATATATATATATTATATATATATATATATATATATATATATATATATATATATATATATATATATATATATATGTATATATATATATATGTATATATATATATGTATATATATATATATATATATATATATATATATATATATATATATATATATATATATATATATATATATATATATATATATATATGTATATATATGTATATATATGTATATATAT
>JAXCGZ010002027.1:45000-82500 GCA_037179515.1 Halocaridina rubra | reverse complement strand
ATTTCTTAGTCCCAACGAGGCCTGTATCCAACCCCATTCATAGGATATATTTGTGACTCATAAAACGAAAAACAAAATATGTGACTGATCAGCATTTCATGGTAATTTTACATATCTGTCTGTCTATAAGCATGTTAACATACTTCTGCATGCTACCGTTGCTGCTGTATATACATATGTATTTCAAGAGTACCTACTCTATGCGCATAAATTTATAAATTTAATTATTTAATTGTTTATCATTGTGTACATATATTATTTATTCTTCTTATTGTTTTTTTAATCTTTTGATCTTAAATATATATTCAGCTGTTGTTTATATTGTTTTTATTTTTTGGGGGGAAGGGAAGCAGAAATATATACATTGAAAATCTCAGCACACCTTACTTACGAGGTAGGATAGGTAGGTAGGTAGGTAGATAGATAGGTAGGCATGAAGGCAAGTATATAAGTAGTTAGGTAGGCGAATAAGTACGTAGGTAGTTAGGTTACTTGGGTAGGTAGGTTAGTTGGTTCGTCGATTGGTTGGTTGGGACGTAGATGGGTTGGTCAGCAGCCAGACTATTTTTCACTTACCAAATACCAAATTTATTGAGTCCCTTTTTAATAATTTTATGAGTGAATTGCGTTAGCTTGGGTGACGTTGGAGCATCATTATTATAGGTATACGAGAGTTCCAAAAGTTCTGCTGATGAGCAGGACACGCCGAGGGCAGCCAGCAGAAAAACTGCCAAGGCCATATCGCGCAGGGTTCTGAAAAAGAAGAGCAGTAAATTAATGTTAGGAGAAGGTTCTAAAATGAACCTGAAGTTAGTCCCCGGAGTAGGCTCTGAAGCAAACTTTTGAGAGGGCACTGCAAAAACAGAGCCCAAAAATCACTCTGTGGTGTTGGATCTGAAAATAAAGACATCCAACACAAGTCTCCGGAGGAGGTTTTGGAGAGAAGTTAAAGTTAGTTTCGTCTAACAACCTAAAAAGAAGTCTTTACAAGAACTACTACTACTAATACTGCTAAGTCTTCTTCTTCTTCTTCTTCTTCTTCTTCTTCTTCTCCTCCTCCTCCTCCTCCTCCTCTTCCTCTTCCTCTTCCTCTTCCTCTTCTTCTTCTTCTTCTTCTTCTTCTTCTTCTTATTATTATTATTATTATTATTATTATTATTATTATTATTATTATTATTATTATTATTATTATTATTCTTGTAAGCCTATCTTGGTCATGCCTATAAAAATTAGTAACCCGACCACGCCCACTCCTTCACATGACAAGAACTCTTGAGATTTTCGAGTGGGTTTATCTTCAGTTATCGTATAAAAAAGGGTGCGGTTGCTCTCTCTCTCTCTCTCTCTCTCTCTCTCTCTCTCTCTCTCTCTCTCTCTCTCTCTCTCTCTCTCTCTCTCTCTCTCTCTCTCTCTCTCTCTCTCTCTCTCTCTCTCTCTCTCTCATTATCTATATTATCACAAGGCAGGAAATGAATACTGTAATTTTTATGTAAATATTTTTAATGTTTCTGGAAACTAGTGTAATATTATATTTATCCTCTAATTAATATGCTAAAATACTTTGTAGATATTCGAAATAAAATACTGTATATCTTAAATTTATAAGTAGTAGGTTGGCCATGGCACCAGACGCCCGTTGAAAGACTACGACTGAAGGTATTAGGATGCAACTAGGACTGGTCCAAACAGTTCCAGGTTGAGTCTTCCTTCAGGACGGTTCTTTCCTCATGCCTACATCTACACTGAATATTCTGGCATATTCATTACACATCTCTTGCTATTCCATTACATTTGACAAGTCACAACATTCTGCACATCTGTCTCTTTTACTTTCCTTTTCCTCACATTTTGTCATTCTTTATGGAAGGTTCACAACTAATGGCCCCCAGTACCCGGCACTGTGGGGTGCGAAGAATCTCTGGGGATCGTATTGACTCCACCATTGGCTTGAGGGCAGACACACCTGGTGGTAGTAATTGTTCTGCTCTTAACCTTGCACCTCCCAATAGATCTGCTTCTTTCACTCTTCACTATTCAAACATTCGTGGGCTGAACTCTAATCTTTCGTCTGTGGAACAGCACTTGGGCACTTTCCTCCCTAACCTCCTCCTACTATCTGAAACCCAGTTGTCAATACATACTTCCACTGACCCATTCCAAATCTCCCACTATAATCTGTATACTCGTTTTCGTTCCAAAGGTGGGGTCTGTGCTTACTGCAACATTAACACTCCTACTGTGAGGCTCATGGACCTTGAATCTCCTGACTTTGATGTTCTCTGGCTAAACGTCTATCTCTCCACTACCACTATCATCCTTTGCTTCTGCTACTGTTCTCCAAACTCCACTGAGATTGTGTCTTTCTTTGAATATCTCTCCTCGTGCCATGAGTCCTTGCTATCTTCTCACCCACATGCCGAACTTCTTTACATTGGAGACTTCAATGTACACCACAGTGAGTGGCTTCATTCTTCTCACACTGATGTGGGAGGAAGCGAGGCCCTTGCTTTCTCTATTACTCACTATCTGGAACAAATTATCAAACATCCTACTCGCGTTCCTGATCATCACGAACATGCTGCAAACACTCTTGACCTAGTTTTTTACTTCTAACCCTTCAAACTACTCTTATTCTGTGCTTTCCCCTCTTGGTAAATCTGACAACTCCATGATCTCTGTCTCTTCCCTTTTCGCTCCCCCACCACCAATCCCTCCCACTCAACGCCGCCTTTGGCACTTCGAGCGAACCCAATATGAAAATTTGCGTAACTTTCTCTTTGACTTCCCATGGGATGACTACTGCTTTCGGTCCCACAACCCTGATCAGGTAGCTGTAAAAGTTGCCGAGATCATGACCGCGGGAATGGAGGCGTACATCCCCTCTTCTACAAAAACTTTCTCTCCCCCTAAACCTTGGTTTGACTGTGCCTGCTCCATGGCTGTCCAGGTTAGAAATCAGGCTAACCATTCTTACCAAGCCTCTGCTTCCGATTTAACTCGCTCTGCTTTTATTATAGCTAGGAATCGCTGTACAGCTCAGATTCGAAGGTCTAAGGCTTCCTTTATAAGAAGGAAAGTTGATGACCTTAATTCCTCTCCCACTGACAAATGCTTCTGGTCCTTAGCCAAAAACCTCTCCAAAAACTTCTGTAACTAAAGCTTTCCCCCTCTCATTCATTCTGATGGTTCTATAGCTTGTTCTCCCACTGACAAAGCCACTCTCTTTGATTCTCATTTTTCTGCCAACTCTTTTATCAACGATTCCAGCACACCTGTTCCTCAGCCTTTTCCCCTCTCTAACCCTATGCCCTCCCTTATCCTTTCTTCATGCAAAGTTCATAAGGTTCTTCGCTCACTAAAGACAAACAAGGCATCTGGTCCCGATGGTATCCCTGCAAGGTTCCTTAAGGAGCTTGCAGATGAACTGGCTAGTGTGCTTGCTGTCTTTTTTTCCTCATTCTGTCAGCCAGTATCTATCCTTCATCTTGGAAGCATGCTCTAGTTCAACCTGTTCCTAAGAAGGGTGACAGCTCTATTCCTTCTAACTACCGACCTATTGCTCTAACTTCCTCTACTGCTAAAGTTTTCAAACTTTGCTCAATGCTCACTTCTTGAAATGCCTTGAATCTACTTCACTTATCTCCGATCACCAGTACGGCTTCCGCAAGGCAAGATCCACTGGTGATCTCCTGTCCTATCTTACTCATGTATGGTCATCTTCTATGAGGAACTATGGGGAATCCTTTGTCGTCGCCCTTGATATCTCTAAGGCTTTTGACAGAGTCTGGCACAAGGCTCTGTTGGCCGAACTCCTTGCCTATGGCTTTACCCCTTCTTTCTGTTCTCTGATTTCCAGTTTTCTTACTGACCGTTCTATATCTGTACATGTTGATGGCGCGACATCTAGCCCTTTCTCTGTTTCCAGTGGTGTTCCAAAGGGCTCTGTTCTTTCACCTACTCTCTTCCTTTTCTTCATCAATGATCTTCTACAATCCCCATCTTCCTCTCTTCTTCATGCCTTTGCCGATGATTCTACCCTTCACTTTTCCTCTGCCTTTTCTTCACAACCTTCATCTGTTACTCGTAATCAATCTCGTATCACTCTTATTCTACTCTTAACTCCGATTTGCAGAGAGTATCTGAATGGGGCACTCAAAATTTCGTTAAATTCAATGCCTACACAGTTTCTGGCTATCTCTTTATCTTCTTCTCCTCCTGATAACCCTATTGCCTTCGAAACTAATAAAATTTATCCTCTTAACTCTATCAATATATTAGGAATCCATATAGCCTCTAACTTGTCTTGGAGGAATCACATAATCCAAATTTCTAAATCTTCATCCAAAAAATTGGGGGTTTTGTTTCGTTTTCATTATTACTTTTCCTCATTGCAGTTACTTAACATTTACAAAGGACTTATCCGCCCCTGCTTAGAATACTGCTCACACATCTTCTTGATAGGGTTGAATCTAAGGCAGTCAGACTCATAAATGATCCTTCTCTTACTTCTAACTTGGATTCTCTCTCTCTTCGCCATAAGGTATCTTCCCTTTCGCTTTTCTATCGCTACTACTTCCATCGCTGCTCTGATGAGTTGGCGAGTTGCATCCCTCCTTCACTGCCGAGGCAGCGTAACACTCGCCAAGCGGCCTCATCTCACAGGTACTGTGTGGAGATTTGTAGTTTGCGGATTGGTCGGTGCAGCGACTGCTTCTTCCCATCTACCTCCAGACTCTGGAACTGTCTTCCTCCTTCTGTCTTTCCTAATTCTTATGACCTTTCATCCTTCAAAAAGCAGATCTATTGTCATCTCAGAGCCTAGTCCTCCATATCTCTGGGTCCTCTTTACTTTGACTATTTTTTTCTGTCTGTCGTTTTTCTTTGTGTGACATTACCTCATCTCTGCCTTGCCCTTAACCTTTTTCTTTTCCTTCGTCTTGGTATTTTTTCGTGCCCGGGCCTTTGTTGATGAGGGCAGTTTCTGCCTATCCCGGTGTCACACTCTTAAAAAAAAAAAAAATTACCGAATTATATAACTTTTGGGAGTGAAGAATAGAACGTTGTATCTGTAGATTTTAATACATTGTTCTTATTATTATTATTATTATTATTATTTTTATTATTATTATTATTATTATTATTATTATTATTATTATTATTATTATTATTATTATTATTATCATTATTATTATCATTATTATTATCATTATTATTATTATTATCATTATTATTATTATTATTATTATTATTATCATTATTATTATTATTATTATTATTATTATTATTATTATTATTATTATTATTATTAATATTATTATTATTATTATTATTATTATTATTATTATTATTATTATTATTATTATTAATTTTATTATTATTATTATTATTATTATTATTATTATTATTATTATTATTATTATTATTATTATTATTATTATTATTATTTTCATTAAAGGGGGAAACAGCCAAGGTAGATAGATTATTATTATTATTATTATTATTATTATTATTATTATTATTATTATTATTATTATTATTATTATTATTAATACTATTATTATTACTATTATTATTATTATTATTATTATTATTATTATTATTATTATTATTATTATTATTATTATTATTTTCATTAAAGGGGGAAACAGCCAAGGTAGATAGATTATTATTATTATTATTATTATTATTATTATTATTATTATTATTATTATTATTATTATTATTATTATTATTATTATTACTATTATTATTACTATTATTATTATTATTATTATTATTATTATTATTATTATTATTATTATTATTATTATTATTATTATTATTATTGTTGTTGTTGTTGTTGTTGTTGTTGTTGTTGTTGTTGTTGTTGTTGTTGTTGTTGTTGTTGTTGTTGTTGTTGTTGTTGTTGTTGCTGTTGTTGTTGTTGTTGTATTCTATGCGTAATATATATATATATATATATATATATATATATATATATATATATATATATATATATATATATATATGTATGTATGTATGTATGTATGTATGTATGTGTGTGTGTGTAAATGAGGAAAATGATAAGGAGGCAGAGATTGTGGTTGTGAGAAATGAATGGAGAATGTCAGTGTTGGATGATAAGAACGATAGAAGAATAACAAAAGAGGAGGTACAATTGGCAGTGAGAGCAATGAAAGCAGATAAAGTACCAGGGATAGATGGGTGTCATGTAGTATGCTTCTCAGAAGGTGGGGAGGCATTAGTAGAATGGATGTTAGATATCTGACTGTATTTTTAAGGAGAGGGAAGGTCCCAGTTGATTGGAGGAGTGCATATGTAGCTCCACTTTATAAAGGGAAATGAGATAAGTATGAGTGCATTAGTTTTAGAGGAATCAGTTTGTTGACTGTAGTTGGTAAGATATATGGATGAGTGTTAATCGAGAGAATTTGGAAAGGTACTGAGAGATTGATTGGGGAAGAACAGTGTAGGTTCAGGGGTTCAGGGGAGGAAAAGGATGTGTAGATTAGGAGTATGTGACAAGACAGGTGTGTGAGAAATTCTTAGAGAAAGGTAAGGACACTTTTTGGACTTTTATGGATTTAGAAAGAGCAATTATAAGGTTGATAGAGAAGCGTTGTGGAGTGGGTTGTGACTGTATGGAATAAGTGTAAGTTTGTTGAATGTTGTGAAGAGTTTTTACATGCAATGTAGAGCATGTGTGACTCGGGAATGGTATGAGTGATTGGTTTGAGATGAATGCAGGTTACGTCAAGGTTGCATAATGTCGCCATGATTGTTTAATGCGTATATGGATGGAGTAGTAAGGGAAGTATATGAAGGAGTATTAGTGAGTTAGCATGGAAGGTTCTGAAAATTAAATAAGTTGCTATTCGCGGATGTCACAGCACTGGTTGCTGATGCTGAGAATGAACTGAATTATTTGGAGACTGAGTTTGTTAGGGTGTGTGAAAGAAGGAAGTTGCAGGTGAATATTGGTAAAAGTAACATCATGCAATGCACGAGGAGTTATAATATGGGCATACTAAATGTAAGAATGAATGGTATTTTCCTTAAAGATGTTGAGAGTTACAAGTATCTGGGGTCGCAAGTAACAAGGAATGGACAAGTGGATGCAGAGGTAAGTCATAGAATGAAAGAAGGGAGAAAATGTCCATGTGGGTTGAAAAGTGTGATGAGAAGAAGGTATTTAGGAATGAATGCAGAGAGAAGGATATATTAAGGTACTATTGTCCAGACAGCATTGTATGGAGAAAAGACTTGGAATGGAAGAGTGGATAATAGAGTTGAAGTGTTCGAGATGCATGATTGGTGTATCTATAATAGATAGAGTAAGAAATGAGGTCAGGTAGAGAACGAGTATTATAGAAATTGTTGGATAAGTTAGATCAGAGAGTAGTGCGTTGGTCTGGACATAAGGAAAGGATGAATAATGAACTAATAACGAAGAGAGTGCAAAGAGCAGTAGTGGTAGGAGTAAGGCCAAGAGGAAGATCTAGAGTGAAATGGATTGATGGCTTGTAAAGGGCATTGTTTGGACGCGGAATGTCATTGGAGAAGGGAAGAGAGTTAGCATGAGATAGGAATAAGTGAAGGAAGACTGTGTGTAGATGGTGCGGGCCAGATGGATTTTTTACACTCGCTATCTCAGTGAATTGTGATGGAAGGGTGTGAGGGGAATTTCTATGTAATGAAGCATTGAGGGTAAATCAGGGGCAGTTGTCGGGCCTCACAGTAGATTATCCTTACTCGTCTACATTTTGGATGACCCAATCAGAGTTGCATGGGGAGGGAAATGTGGCAGCCCTTTATCCCCAAGGAGGTAAGAGGAGTAGTTGAAGTATGTGTGGATCGTGGGGAATGCGTGTTTCTTGGCTCGGTCACCTCCTTACAAGGAGCAAGGAGGAATGGGGCCATGCACGTAGATAGACATAGATGCATGCATGTATGTATGTATGTATGTATGTATGTATGTATGTATGTATGTATGTATGTATGTATGTATGCATGTATGTATGTATGTATGTATGTATGTATGTATGTATGTATGTATGTATGTATGTATGTATGTATGTATGTATGTATGTATGCATGCATGCATGGTGAGTTATATTTTATGATAACATGCATTAGAAGTTCTTAGTATTTATGTAATGATTGAATATATATATATATATATATATATATATATATATATATATATATATATATATATATATATATATATGCATATATATATATATATATATATATATATATATATATATATATATATATATATATATATGTATGTATGTATGTATGTATGCATGTATGTATGTATGTACGCACACACGTACACACGCACGCACGAACGTACGTACGTATGTATGTATGTATATATGTATGTATATATGTATGTTAGAATATTTGTTGAAATCTGAACAATTACCTTTCTAATTGCATTTGTAATTCTATATGATTCAGAAACTCCAAGATAGCAAGGAGAAACATTCGCTTTTGATATTCACTTTTAGAATAAGATATATTGCTACCCTTCTTAAATACGGATTGCATTCGCTCAGAAGATCTACACGCACACACACACTCGCACGCACATTATTATTCTTTTTAAAACTTGTAGGCGAGCAAAAGGCAGGCGATTCATTTATTAATTTCCTAAAATTTTGAGCAGTATGTATAAATGAACACACACACATGCACACACGCACACTTATGCACCACGCACACACACACGCACCCCGCCCTACACACGACATACATACATTAGATCAGATAAAGAAGAATCACAGTTCTTGACTTAATGCGAAATTATATAAAATCTAATTGATCGTCAACGGATGAAAAATAAACAAACTAATGGTGACGGGCTGTCTGCAATGTGCCATCTGCCCCCCTTGGCCGCTTGGTATGTTGGCACAGCTTCTTAAACACCTCTCTGTACGCTTCGACATGTGTGTATACATGTGAATTTCTGTGTATTGCTCTATTACGTGCATACACGCAAAGTACCTTTACTTTTGTATTTTTGTATTTTGTATATTGCATTGTTAATTATCTTTTCTTTTATTCATATATATATATATATATATATATATATATTTCAGTGTATTACTGTGTTACGCACGGAGCACCTTTTCTCTTGTATTTTAGAATTATGTTTTCATTATCTTGTTGACATGTTGTGAACGATGAAATTCTGCAGTCTTCAAGTCTTCTCAACTTTCTTGGAATGCTTTCACGTGTAATAAGAATTATATAACGAAGCAAAACAAGAAATGGCGCGCAGATTAATATTACAAATTAATTTGGTATTTTTCATTTTGCTCGTATTCTTCTCTCTCTCCTGAGCTGCATCTTCATCAGCATGTTTTTCTCTCCAGGATATTCATCGGTAGCTTAGTGGTAGGTGCGCGAGTCGGGAAGAGAACTAGCGTGGGTTCAATCCCAGCGTGGTCGTTAGGGAGGACATCAAACCTTAATCCTTCAAGTGCAATATGTATCCGTCCTCCCCCCCATTCGAATGGGGACCAACTGTGGCACCGAAAGGTGCCATACAGCCATATATATGTAAGGTTGAGCAGGGCTATTGTTCACAGAGAGTGGAGAGGGTAGGCAAGGAATTTGAACAATTATGTCTGAGTTTTGATATTTTATGTGTCACTATTTATCCCCATTCGAATTGGAGTAGACACAAGCAGGTGGTGCAGTACGACAATTAGTAAGTGCTTGACAGCATATTTAAGTGCGTGGCTGTTTTAACTTCTCTTTAATGATCGTGGCTGCGAGACATCCATATTGCGCTTGTGTGCGTGGCTCTTTTTACTCTTCTTGAAAGAACATAGTGTAAGCATTCAGTCTATGGAGTGATGCGTTGCTCATTTGTACGAGATTTTTTTCAGTCTCTAACAAATTTGTTTTGTGAGTTAGCCAGTGAGAAGTTCATCTTTTTATTATGCACAAAGCTAATGATGTGTACTCAGTAATATAGTTGAGTAGACAGAAACTACTTTGGCATGATCAGTTTAGCTTAAGGCATTTGATGAGGATTTTGGTCTCTTTTATTTAATTATACCCTGTTGTTTTTAGTATTATTGTTATTATTATTATTATTATTATTATTATTATTATTATTATTATTATTATTATTATTATTATTATTATTATTATTATTATAATATATATATATATATATATATATATATATATATATATATATATATATATATATATATATATATATATATATATATACACACACACACACATGAGTATATATTCTTGTTTTATATATTGCAAATGAAAGGATCATATAAATTAAGAAATATGGCTTGTAGGATATTTAATTTATTTTGAACGATAACTAAGCTAAGTGCAGTTGTCATTCCGTATCAAAATCCCGTAAAAGCAAAAGGAGGATCTTTAATGTTTTTTTGCACGCTCATAAGCTTAAGAAATATATTTACTCATTTTAAAAACTGATTGCTTTCGAGAATTTGCTTAGTAGATCTACACGCATATATGAACGCACGCTCGCACGCACACTCATACGTCTATATGTACTTTTTTGCAGGATGTAATATTATTATCATTAATGTCAGACTATTTATTCATTGGAATTAGGTAAGAGAGAAAATTTCAATTCTTAATTACATTTTAAAGAAAGTACGAAAAATGTCAGGGAGTCAAAAGAACCGACCAAGAGATTAGAAGATACGAGCCTAAGACTCATTCCCTTGAATCCAATGACAGTAATTATAATTCAATTACTTCAAAAGCAAAAATAATTGCACTCATAGTTCTATGGAAAGATGTGATATGTATCACATTTACGTAATAAAAAATACTAAGATAATCACAGCAGACATGATATTCCATCTGTATAAATGGAGAGAAGAGTAAACGACCAAGAGACGGGGAGCTACAAGCATAAGACACTTTTCCATGATCGGATTGACGTAATTGCAATGAGGTGATTACACCAAGGAAATCAGAGAGTAACTCATATGGCATCTGTTTATGTACGCGAAGAGTAGGGCATCATCTCCCAATGCGTTCTCTGGCCGTGTGGCATCATGAACGAACCATTTAAAGGCATTTGAGATGATCACCTTCATATCCTCTCCCTTTTTGCTCACTTAACTCACAGACACATATAAAGGCAACACCTGCTCGGACAAGCAACAGGACTAGCTTGGATACGGGGGCCGGATTGTGGACCTTTTAGCCGGCATAATCTAACAGGGGTAACGCACCTGTGACCAAAAAAACAAGCGTGTTATGACATTGAATCGGATCTTGGCCGTTTTATCCGGCATAAGCTAGAGGGAATGCCTTAAGCAACTGGAACAAAATGAGGCTAACTTGGACACGGGGACAGTTCTTGGAAAAGCTCTTTTGTTCGGCTTAAACTAGCAGCATGACTTAGACTGTTCATATATACCAAAACTAAAGGGGGGTTTACACGGTCAAACGGTTCGTCGAACGCGGTTCGACAGACAAGTGTTTGAAGTGGTGTTCGAAAGTTTGAACGGGGTATTTGGTTGTCGTACACGTTTGTCGAACGTGTTCGACAACCAAATACCCCGCTCACGCGTTCGAACATCACTTCAAACACTTGTCTGTCGAACCGCGTTCGACGAACCGTTTGACCGTGCAAACCCTCCTTAAGGCTAGCTTCGACACTGGGCCTGTTCTAGGAATAGCACTTTTATTCGGCTATAGCTAGCAGGATGACCCAGGATGACTCATAACATTCTGCTAGTTCTGGACATGGGGTCAGTTTAAGGAATGTCTCTTTTATACGACATAAACCAGAAAGGTGACCCAGTGCTATTTAACTATAATAAAACTGAGGCTAGCTTTGGATATAAAGCCAGTTCTTGGAAAAGCTATTTATTCGGCAAAAGCTAGCAGCGCGACCTTGCAATGCATTTTATTTGGCATAAATGAAGAGGGTGAGTCAGTACTGGTTAGCTATAACAAAACTGAGACTACCTTTGGACATACAGTCATATCTTGAAATACCTCTTTTATTTGGTATAAAGTAGCAGGGTGATCCAGAACCACATCTTAAAAAAAGCTCTTTTATCCGGTATAAAGTATCAGGGCAACCCAGTACTGTTTAATTATAACAAAAGTGAGGATAGCTGGGACTTGGGGCCATTTCCTAAAATAGTTCGGTTTTTTTTAGACATAAGCTAATCGGGCAACCCAAACTGTTTACCTATAACAAAACTGAGGCTAATTCGGACTTGGGGTTGTTTATTTGGACAAACTATGTATATGGCATAAGCTAGTAAGGAGGCCTTTTATTGTACTTATGTAGCAAAAAATAAAACTAGCTTGAATGCTATGGTGGTTGTTTGGACTAGCGCTTTATCTGGTATATATCTAGGAGAGTGACCATGTGCTGTACAACTGTTAAATATAAAGCTGTCTTGGACATGGGACCGATTCTTGGAATATAGGTCTACATCCACCACAAATTGGCATGGTGGCCTTGTACATATGTAATAAGAATGATGCTAAGTTGGAAGCGATGGTGGTAATTTCGACAAGATCTTTCATTTAGCTGTGTGGCTTTATACAGTCGAAGCAAATCTCAGGTTAACTTGGACTATGGGCGCATGATTAGGACTAGCTCCATATCCGACAAAGATTAGATGTGCGGCCTTTTACAATTGAAAAAAAAAATACTATATCTTGGACTTAGAGATGACGATTTGAAATAGCTCTATATCATTCATAAACTAGCTGTGTGGCCTTATACAGTTATATAAAAAATGACGCTAACATGGACATGGGCTCAGTTCTTGGATTCGAGTAGAGTCCTTGTACATGTATAACAAACTTGAAGCTGAAGCAACAGAGCTCATGTGCTCTTTCAGTTCTTTTGATACCAGAAAATAAAAGTTTGGGAAATCTGGGGCTGCCAGTCTCTTTCTTATCTATAACTAAATTAAATAGTCACCCAGTACTACCAAACTTAGGTAGTATGATTTCTTATCTTCCAAAAATGGCTGACGATCAATAATAAAGACATTAAAATCTTCAAGCATGTTATAATTAAAATGTATTGAATGTGGTACTTAAAGCATTAATTTCATATCTTTAGTAATCTGATCAAATTTAAGTAAGCATTTAACATTATTTCCCCCATAATTAATTCATAGTATTATTTTACACATAATTACACATAATTATTTTACACATAATTACACATAATTATTTTACATATAATTATTTTACACACACACACGTTTTTTCTAAAGGCGTTTTATATTTGGACAGTTAAAAATTCCCTTTAGGATTTGAGTTGCTTAGCGCGTCCACAACAGCTGTTTGTGTTTATGTCCTCAGGTACAAGTAATATATTTCTTCGAGTAATCCTTAGCGGACTCACTCGTAAAACCCAAACAAATACCAGAGAGAGTTTAAGGAAAAATACTGAAAAAAAAGAAGAAACAACGGAAAATAAAAACATTAGCGCTCACAATAACTAGAAGGCCCAAGGGCTCAGAAGTCAACACTGTAAATGTAAGAACCAACAGGTCTTGCGTTTTTGACTGGCATCTTTTGAAAATATTGCGCTTTCTCTGATAAAGCTTTGAGTCGTTAGTCTTTTGTGTTGTATTTTCAGAACTTGTTCATTTAATGGTATATGAAATCATTTTACTGTTTGTTGTTTATTCATTTATATTGTGGTCATTTTGCGACTGTGCAATTTGTGTTTTAATTGCCTCCTTTGACGAGAGTGCTCAGGCTTGAACGTATTGTCCAAAATCTTACAAAGATATTATGAAGTAATTGTTCTCATGCAAGTTATCCTCACGTAAAAGAAGTCAAATTATGTAAATATCATATATTGCACAAATGATAATCCACACCTAGGGGGGGGGGAAAGGTTATATGATAAATGTGTAAATTGTATCATACGATCTCCTAAACCCGGAAACTCGATATAAATACTTTCCGCAAAACGTAACTGTGTGAGCCTTCCTATACAATCCATGTTAAATATATTTTTGGAATTATGTAATTCGAATTTAATGGGCATCAGTGTATGGGAAACTAAGCAAAAATATATTATTTTTTTGGATTGAGTGATGATAATGACTCCTAATAGATGAAATAAACCTGTAAATTGTTAGATTAGGGTAGGTTAGGTTAGTATAAGTTAAGTTATGCGTTTTAATAGAATTTTGAATCAGTTGTAACCCATCTACCCGAAGCAAAAGCTAAGTAGGTAACAATGTCACTTGTTTATTTTGCAGAACCATCGGCGAGGCTTATGTCGTCTATTCTCGCACTATAATTCATGGTTCAGTTGATGCCATAATTGAGCTGCCGTTTCTACATATACATTATGCTCATTTTGCATGTTGAGTAGGCACTAGATAGGAAATAACAGACCCCAGTACTGTCCCCCCCCCCCTCATTTATCCTTGACTAATTGGAAAATATATTTTCTCTATTTTTTTTATTTTTACCTTGGAATGAGTTGGGTTTGAAGTCGAGTCTCTTGATGGGTGAGACCAGTCTTTTAACCCAGTAAGCCACGCGAGTTTTCTTTTATGGTTTATAGTCTCTTGTGCATTGTTTTCACAATTATTAAGACTTCAGATTATAATGAGGAGGTATATACAAACTGTCTTTTACAGTATACAGATACTCACGATAGATCATCGGGTCTCCACCTCCTTCTAGTTGTCCAGTCAATATAATACACACACTTTTTTTTTTTTTTTTTTTTTTTTAAGTTTCACATTGTGTGTTCGCGTGTGGGTTGTCTACTGCCTAGAGACCCGTCGGCCAGAAGAGGGATGAGATGGAAATCTTCCACAGCCACTGAGAGCCCAGGAACTTTTATGAGTCACTGCACAAAATGCTCTACCCTGTAAGATTTACAGGCAGCGATATCTTTGTTTACACTTCCCTTAAAAGTTGTTTTAGGTGTTTACAACTTCTGAGAGTTAGTAAATTCTTATTAGTCTTGTATGAATTTATTTTTATTCTCTCGTTTGGGTTTCTCATCATTGCGGTGTGGGTTGCTAATGAAGTGGGTTTCCGACGTTCATTTTATTATTATTATTATTATTATTATTATTATTATTATTATTATTATTATTATTATTATTGTTATTATTATTATTATTATTATTATTGTTATTGTTATTGTTATTGTTATTATTATTATTATTATTATTATTATTATTATTATTATTATTATTATTATTATTATTATTATTATTATTATTATTATTATTATTATTAATCCCAATAAAATGCTCTCAAGTATAGCATAAAAAAGGAAGCTATTCCATAAGTAATAGTGAACTACCATGAACAACTTTTGCATTCCAAAGAAAAGGCACTGACTGCGTCCTCTTCTAGGTTCATGTTTTTGCACCCAGGAAACTCGTGCCTCTGAAGTCATAATATCGGCAAAATATGCACATTTTACGAATGGTAAATTCAGTCTTATGATGCTGATAACTGAATAATGAAGCCTTTTATAGTACACAGTTTGAAGTTAGGGTATGTGATGCCTAAGAAAAAAATTGCTGACATATGACAGTAACGATATGGTTACTTGCATATGTAGGAATTCCTTTTATTCGTTTAAGAACATTATAGCAGGCCACTTCAAATGTTGTGAACATTGACCTCCTGAAGTATCTTTATAATTCCAAAGATTCAAACCATACACTTGCATACAATACAATTTCAATAAGAATAAAAGGACCTCAGTGTTACAATGCGAGAAGTTTCTTAGAACAGGAAAGGTACTTGAGTAAGATATGTACAATCGTAGTTCTACATCCTTTTGATCATGTAAAGTACTCTCAACAACATGTCCTAAATATTTATAATAGTCAACTAATTCTAAAAAGTCATCCCCAGGTTTGACGTTGGGAGGACAATATAGCTGAGAGGTCCTGCTGAAAAACATACAATTAGTTTTTTCCTTGTTAATTTAAAGACTATGCTTACAGAATAATCTGCATATTGTGATATGAAGGATCTCCACTTCTGACCCTGCAATACTAATCACAACAATGTCATCCGCATATGCAATCATAATCAATCATGTCAAGCTTATAGTGAAGCCAACGTTCATGGTAGCAATGTCACTGATGATTGAATCTATGGAAAATTGAATAAAAAAGGAGATAGAGTACACCACTGTCTCACAATACGCTCCAATACAATGTCCCTGCTTGAGGAACCATTTCAAATAACATGTGCTGCTTGCTTTCTCAGGTAAGACATTAGTAAAAACACAACATCAAGTGGAACAGCTGTCTCTAACAATTTCCCACCAAGTAAAATGTGGTCAACTGTATCAAACGCTTTAGATAAATCAGCAAACATTGGAATTCCAGATTTCCTCAGTTTTGAGTATTCATGAAATATAGTTGTTGACAAACCAGGGGCAAAGCCAAACTGCCAGTAGTTAAAATTAATTTTCTTTTACAAAATTTTAAGAATATGAGTCTCAAATATCTTAAGTAGGTTTGATGGCTGCATATTGCATGGAAGTTAGCAGTGACTAAAACAGCTAGTTAAAAGTAAGACAACATGGCCTAAGTATTTACTTGAGGCAGTCTTGAAAAATGAGGGGTGTAATTTATCATGCCCCATCCCAGAGCCCAGTGATGTTATAATTTTTTGGAGTGTGTGCCTCAATATCACAATATGCATTTTTTTTCTTTTTCTTATTTTTACCACTGTGCCACCTGTTTGTAAATGTATTAAGGAAAAGTGTTTCATCATTTATGTTTACCTTCCCTTGATTAGTTAAGATTTTTTTTAGCAAAAAGATTGGCAATGGCTTCGTAATTACTTTCACCATTTATGATATTTGTATGCTTGACACATATCTTTTTCTTTTGAACATCATGCCAAAACTGCCTGAAATGTTTTTGAGCAATAGTCATACAAATTTCTTTATTTTAATTTTCCTTAGTCTCTTTGAGAGCAACTTCAAACCAGTTTTCTACTGGTGAGCATTTCAGTATGCTCTACTGAATCTAAAATTTTACCTATTTTAAGACACTGTAGATACTGTCTCTAGCAATTTCGTGGAGATATTTAACATTCTTATTCGATCCTAGGATAAATTAGAATTCATTTTGTTTTAGGCAATTTTTACCTAGTTTATAGTTAATCACTATATATAAGATGGTCTCTTTTGCGACTGCCCAAGTTATTACAATTAATATATTCTAAGTTATTTGGGAACGTCAACACATTGTCAATATAGTTATTTACTCTTACAAAATCATCTGGTTTCCTAGAATCCCAGTTAGTAAAAGAAGATTTCCTGCTGTAATTGTTTACATCTCCATCAGAAAAAGATAATAGCGCTTCAAACAGTCAGGCTGAAGGTAATGGGCAGATGATCAGAGCCAATGTGCTCATTTAAAATTTCAATATCTAATATCTCAAGATCTGTGTATATTTGCCAAAAATGTGGTGACTCCGATAACTGTATAGGAGTTATATAGCAGAGCTGCAACATCAAAACATGTTAGAAAGTTTCTAATCATAAAATATAATCGATTTAATCATGCTCCTCCTGAGTGTAGAGCAGCATGACAATCCCCAACAAAGTAAATTGAATCATAGCTCAAGTCAGTAATTATTTCCTCTAGTGAGGACAATGATTGTAAGGTTTCATTTAGCGAGTTGTTTCCCACACATCACTGCTCAAATATACGTTAGCAATTACAACTATAAATCCTTCTAAATTAATGTTAATATCAAAATATTGTGTATACAGATATCATTTTTTTTTATATAAATTTGGATTTCGCTTGTAAAGAATTACCAATCCACCCTCAGGACGACCAGGACAACCAGACAACACCTCTGAAAAGGTCACAGAGACACCAATACAGTCATAATTTTCATCAATATAATCTAATAAGCCTAATTTATCATCTGTTAAGAATATTTCCTGTAACAATATATCATATAAGATATATTTTAACTTCCTTACTGAGATCGATATTTTTATGGAGAGCAACAATTAAATGAGCAAATTTTTATACTAACTTTATCCATACAGAATACAGAAATAAAGAGAGCTATTATAAGATAGTAAATTCACTTAATTTCTAAGTTCAAATTTGTCCCGAAACCTTTTAGATTTGCCAAGACACCTTCAGACCAAAGATCTGGATTGGATAAGTTTTCTCGCTCTTTTAACTTGACTCTGACCTTAAATGTTGAGAAATTCACTGATTTAATATTTAGTTTTCTAACTGGTTCTACTACAAAGTTTTTATGGATGCATTCTGTGACTGATTCATAAGAACATAAGAACATAAGAATAGAGGACACTGCAACATGCCTACTGGCACAAACGAGGCAGCTCCATTTTTGAATTGTATTTTCAGCATGTCTAACCTATTCTATTCTACTCTACTTATTTATACTATTTTTCTTTTTATGATTTTTCTAATAAGCACTAACCTATTCATACCCACCCTACCTCTGTCATATGTCTATCTAATCTACATTTGAAGGTGTCTAAGGTATTGGCATTTACTATCCTACTAGGAAGCTTGTTCCATGCATCAGCTACTCTATTACCAAACCAGTTTTTACCAATTTCCCTTCTGAACCTAAATTTATCAAGCTTAAATCCATATTACGAGTTCTGGTTTGATCATGAATTTTTAAAACTTTATTAATATCTCCCTTGTTAATCCCTTTAAACCATTTATACACTTCAATCATATCCCCCCTAACTCTTCGCCTCTCTAGAGAATGTAGATTAAGTTTTTTTAATCTGTCCTCATATGGTAGATTTCTGATATTGTGTATCATCTTGGTCATTCTTCGCTGCACTCTCTCCAAGGATTCAATTTCCATCCTATAATAGGGTGACCAGAATTGCACAGCATAATGTAAATGGGGCCTAACTAATGCAAGATAGAGCTGCAAAATAACTTTTTCCGTCCTATTGCTAACACTTCTTGAGATAAATCCTAAAATTCTGTTTGCTTTATTTCTGACTGCTGTGCATTGCTCTCTTGGCTTAAGACTCCTACTCACAAGAACTCCCAAATCCCTTTCACACTGAGAACTCATGATTTCATGGTTATTTATCTTATAACTAGTATTGTCTTTTATAGTACCCATTTTAACTACTTTACATTTTTCAACATTAAATTCCATTTGCCATTTGTCCGACCATTCAGATAATCTATTTAGATCTTCCTGTAAAGCATGAATGTCTTCTTTTCCATTTATAATTCTACCTATTTTAGTGTCGTCTGCGAATTTACTTAGGTTACTACTGATATCCGAATCCAGATCATTTAGATATACGACGAATAATAGGGGACCCAGTACCGAGCCTTGTGGTACCCCGCTAGTAACCGAGCCCCACTCCGATTTCTCTCCATTTATGCAAACCCTCTGTTTTCTGTCTTTTAACCATTGTTTGATCCATCTGAGAACAGCTCCTCCTATACCATGAGCTTCCAGCTTTTTAACAAATCTTTTGTGAGGAAATCTATCAAAAGCTTTGCTAAAATCTAGATATATTGTATCATATTCTTTGCCACAATCTACTGCCTCGTAAACTTCTGAATAAAAAGACAGTAAGTTTGTAAGGCACGAAAAACCCTTAAGAAACCCGTGTTGTGAAAGTTTTATCAGTCTGTGTAATTCTAGATGTGCCCTTATTTTATTTGCAATTATGGATTCTAGAATCTTACCCACTGTTGACGTTAAACTTACCGGCCTATAATTATTCTTTTTAACACGTTCTCCTTTTTTAAATATTGGTACCACATCTGCCAATTTCCACTCCATGGGTACCGATCCTAATTTTATTGAATTATTAAATAATGCAGTTAGAGGACAACTAAGCTCTTCCTTGCATTCCTTTAATATTCTAGCATATATTCCATCAGGTCCCGGAGATTTATGAGCCTTTAATTTATCTATTTCTTTTATTACCTCCTCTCTCGTAATATTTATTGAACTAAGTATATTATCGGGACTGTCTCTGTAAATGGATTCTACTTCCGGAATATTTTCCAAGTTTTCATTTGTAAATACAGATAAGAAATAATCATTTAAACATGTACACATCACTTTATCGTCATCTGTGATATGGCCATTGGCTACTTCAATTGGTCCGACTTTTTCCTTAAATTTTGTTTGATAATGTTGATAAAACCCTTTAGGATTTTCTTTAGCTTCTCCTGCTATTCTAACTTCATATTTTCTTTGCGGCTCTCTAACTATCTTTTTAACTTCCCTGTTTAACTGTATATATTGCTGCCTCATCTGCTCTTCACCTCTTTTTTGTTTCCTGTATATTCCTCTTTTAATACCTATAAGATTCTTTATTCTATTTAGGGTCATTTTTTCTTGATCTGCAATGTTTCATGGGAATATAGTCTCTCTGAATATTCTTCAGAGTCATGACAAAATTGTTATATTCCTCATCCAAATTTATATTAACTGAGGGACTGCTGTTCTTTCCTGTGAGAGAATTTAATGTATTGATCTTATCTTGTGATAATCCTTGACATGTGGTACTCAAATCTCGGGGTAATCTGCTACCTGCGACCTGACCTGGTGGATTAACTACCCACATCTGTACCCCAGAAATCCCTTCCCATACCTCATTAGATAATTTAGTTTTTATGCCCTCAAAATCTCCTGCTCTAAAGTTTGGAGCAATATTCTTATTTTCCTTTATAGTTTCCTTGAAAATTATGTTAAATCTAATGGAATCATGGTCACTGTTGCCCAATTTTTCACCAACTTCTAAATTTGTAACCATATTCTCTCTATTACTAAGAACTAAATCTAGTATATTCACCCCCCGTGTTGCTTCAAGTACATGCTGAGAAAGGAAATTGTCTTCTACTACTTCCAAAAACTCCTTAGAGCTACTATCACCTGTTATGGTTTCCCAGTTAATATTTCTAAAATTAAAATCGCCTACAATGCAAACTCTATTTGACCTGGTCACTTTAGAAATTTCATCGTATATAACTTGCGACTTTATATTATCTAGATCAGGTGGTCTGTAGACTACTCCTACAACTAGACTTTCTATATTATTTTTAATTTCAACCCATAAGGTTTCTGAATTTAGATTTGTCTTAATTCCAGACTTAATGCAGCTTCTGAGGCTATCTTTAATATACATAATTGCCCCTCCCCCTCTTCTATCTGCACTTCGATCAGCATTATAAAGTTTATATCCTGTAATTATGTACTCAGCTTTAAGGTGTTTGCTTTCTAAATTAATCCAACTTTCACTAATGCATATTATATCCGGTCTCTCACTACATACTATGGCTCTCAGTTCTTCTATCTTGTTACCTAAACTACGGCTATTTGTATAATATACTTTTAAACTTTCTCTAGCTTTACCCTTCTTGTGGCTATTCTTTTTGTTAATATTTGTTCTATGTAACAAATGGTTATTATCCTTAGACTCCCAGTTATTTGACCCACTATTTACTGAACCCTTACAGACTAATTTCTCTGCACAAGTATTATTCATATTCATTATTTGTATCTAACAAAACCCCCCTACCTCTCTGTCTATCATACCAGCCAATACCGAGACACCTGAATTAGAAAGATGCACTCCATCCCTTGCATACATATGCTTACGACTAGTGAAGTGATCCCACCCGTCTATAAAACCTATATTATTATCCCGACAGAAGACTTTCATCCTAGCATTTACTCCTATAGCTCGAGACCACCACTCTGAACTTTGGCTAAGCCTAGGGAGAATACCACACATCACAGGAACTACACCCCATTTCCTGATCTTATCCAGGGCTTGTCTATACAACCTAATCAGCTCCTCACTTCTACCATCCTGCACGTCATTTCCACCAGCTATCAAACAAACAACATCTTTTTTCTCAATCCAGCTGTTTATTGACTCACCCACCTTCTTCATACCTGCTCCAGGGAAAAAATATTTTCCTCTAACTCTATGCCTGAGTTTCCTGTCTACATATCTGCATAGTGAATCCCCTACAATTACCAGAGAATGAGACTTATCCGGAGGATGGGTTACTCCGACCTTGGGAGACTTACCTAGGCTCTTGACCTGAGAGATTTTCCCACTTCCATTTCTACAATCGCTAGTACACCTATCTGACTCTATGGGTCCTGAAGAATTACTGCCGCCACTGTCACATTCATCTCTAAGTGAACTAAATGAATTAGCAACTTGTAGTCGAAAAGTATCATTTTTCTTAAGAACCATCTTCGTTGAACCCTTATTCACAACTTTCCAGTCGTCTTCACTATTCAATTGTCCCTGCCTGGTTAACACCTCTACCTTACCTCTCAGATCCCTGTTCTCCTCTGCTAAGGATCTGACTGCGGCCAACGCATTTCTTAAATTAAAATTGAGTTTGCTTGCGTCAGACAAGGACAAATCCCCAGCACAGCCACAAACAGCACCAACAACGACACCACCACCAACACCACTACCACTAACACCACCAGCACAAAGAACACCACCACTCTCCATTGTACTAAGTATGGTCAAGACTAGAGCTACTGGAAGCACGTCCTCACTGGATGAACCCAGGAACTATGACATTAATAGGCTTGTCACAGGATACATTTTTGTTGACTCTACCAATAAATACATCCACAAATTTCACAGTTCCCTTGAAGACACAACTCTCATGATTGTTAACTTTTCGTGACCCAGTAAGACCAGTTTGTCTATTGCCAGGTACATGAAAATTTTATTTCTTTTGTTGAACAACATTCCATTCTTACTCAAAAGGTGTCTGCATTTCTTCAGAGTCAAGGTTCGAGTTGGGCTCATTTACTTCATTTTGAGATTGAGAAATCTGCCTCTGCTGCTGAGTAACAAGTGGTTTTTTGTTGATTTCCCACGTTAATGAGTATGTTACTAGCCCAGATAGTGATTGATTTACAGTTACACCAGTTTGCTGAATTGGTCTTTGAGGCTTAGGAGAAACCTTTTAAGCATAAGTTTGAGTACCTATCAAGTTTTGAAAGGCCTGAGATTGATTGTGTCCAATTATGTGGTATTCAAATGAGGATATATTGAAGTGAAGATATGATCTATTAGGTTCAAGGGAAGTATTTGCAGCATAACTTTAGGGAATTAATGAGTATTGAGAGGACTGAGACTGATTGTGTCCCTTGCCCTGGGAATCCAATGCAGACCTAAAGGAGTGGAGATCTTCATTATATTGCTTTCCTCCACTGCTTTTTCCACCTTATTTTTCCTTATGACGGCTCGGAAGGCTTTCTTCATCTATCGAACTGTATCGGCAACTTCAGTATTGATGTCTTAAAATTTTGGAAGGATTTAATTTATTTTCGCTACGTCATTCATTAGGTTATTTAGATTCGGTGAAAATATTTCAAACCCAATAGGAGGGATCTTTTTGTTTGAGTAGGTCAAGAGTTTGACTTTTCTATTGGCCACTTTGCATTCTTCATAAATCTCAAGGGGGAGGGGTCACTTAAATCCTTATTTTTCTTATCATGATCCCTTCTCCTTACCGGAACATTTTTTTACTAATGAGGCTAACTCATCCTTTAATCTCGTCAATAGAATAAAACGAATAAATTATTTCCAATTAGGTATCACATGAATAAGCAGCAGATGCTGAATCTGAAAGCACAAAAGGCTGTTTAAAAATAAATCGTCGCTTCTTATTTTCTATGGTACGTCCGAAATCAATATGGCCGCTCACATAAGACACCAATGCGTATATATACGAGTTCAAAAACTTATGTCCAAAACAGTACTTACATAATTAGCGATATTATCCATGATCGACTACTGACAAACATATTTAAGCTCTCTTATAAGGCATTCACACTTTATTGACCACTCTTATCAATCACAGGATGAAAATAGCTCTTAAACCATTATAATTCCTACGAAAAACACTAGAGCGAGAGCCCATAATCTGTGCTATACTTAACCTCGTTTGATGGTTGTTTCTGATAAATGTAAGGTTTTATGCTAAGATTATATGTCTCGTACCCCCTGTATTTAACATATGAGAGTAGTGGCACTGATTGATTAATAGGCTTGTCAAATGATGCCGTCTGGTGCCATGATTTGTGCCATCTCTTGCTTGGCACTCTTCTGAATGGGTTTACCTTGACAGATAAAGGATGAATCTGATTGGCAAATTAGTAAATGTTTTTATGTATGTATGTATGTATGTATGTATGTATGTATGTATGTATGTATGTATGTATGTATGTATGTATGTATGTATGTATGTATGTATGTATGTATGTATGTATGTATGTATGGATAACTGGATGGGTGGATGGATGTATGTATGCGTTTGGATACATTGTTGTAAGTTTGCATTTAATTCTGCTTCTTTCAGTAATGTCATATGAATGTGCTTCTTAAAGACTGAGAATCACGTTACGTATAGCTTATACAACTATGCCTCTTTGCTAGAAATTACTTTAATAAGAAGGTTATCCAATTTGAGTAGGCGTTAGGTAGGTTTTCTCGCCTTCATTCCCAAGCTCCAACCTGTGTCCACCTCCTTTCAAATAGGGATTAATCGTTCCACTTGTAATGGCAAACAATAACAAAGGCTTAACCACGTCGAGTATGTATATTTTCATTTTCTGAGTATTCTAAGGAAATTATATTAAAGATCTCTCTCTCTCTCTCTCTCTCTCTCTCTCTCTCTCTCTCTCTCTCTCTCTCTCTCTCTCTCTCTCTCTCTCTCTCTCTCTCTCTCTCTCTCTCTCTCTCTCTCTCTCTCTCTCCATCGTCTTTTTATGCATAGATGTGCAAAATAAGCATAAGAAATAATAAGAAACTCAGGCACTTGTTCACTATGATTTCAGAATTTTGTCAGTAGAAAACAAGATAGCACCGTTACATGTCACAATTAGTCCTTATTAAATGGGTTGGCACAGGTAGGTTGGAGATAGGGAATTAAGCCTGGATGCCCTGCCTAACGCCCCTCGGCTAGAAATAAACACGGGTTTGTCATTTACCGACTCGCTCGTTCTACCACTTAGCTGTGACGGCCCAAAAAACTATCATTTTGTGTCTCAATTCGTCCCCATGAACAGGGTTTACACCGGTTGGTGCTGGGTAATGAAGGTTGGATGCCATACCTAACGTCCTGACTCGAGCGTTTTAAGCACTGCGCTACCACGACCCCCTAAAGAAAAACTAAATAATTAGATAACTGGCTTAATTGCGTAATGTACACATATACCAATATTTGCAGCCCAATATCCTTGAGTGGTATAGAAATGAGTCCTATTACTGTACTATTCATCTTTGCTTAATACTAAAGTCAGCTTTTTTTCTATTGTCACATTGCCTCTGCAAGTATGCTCTGTAAATTGATACATATCTACAAATGCAGTGGCAACAGTCCCCCTTGTATGGGGAGTGCTCGAGTCAAAGCACACACAGTCATCGGAAGCTATTATACCTCGATCGTTCCTCTTAGCTCCTTGGAAAGAAAGGGCTGCCACTATTCCCCCAATACCTTGCTTCGGGTCACTCTCAGGGTAATTGGGCAAGTATCTTCTGCCTTGAAATTCGGCAGCTGCAGCTGGTTCAATCCCACCTCTTTAGCATACTGCAACTCCCCTACACCCATCCGTCCCATTTTACTATGCTAGGAGATGCGAGAAATTCCTTTGGTCCGCGTTGCCTATACACAGTTTTCTACACATTCCTATCTTTTGCACTTTGTGAATCTATATTGTCCTTGATAAGTATTACACATATTTAGATAGACAAAAAGAAGAACACAATATGGTATATTAGGCGTAATTTAGATATGCTCTAATGGTGATAGTGTGACTAATTGTGCTATTTCTGTACAAGCATAATAAAGAGAATAATATATGCGTTGATTATTATTATTATTATTATTATTATTATTATTATTATTATTATTATTATTATTATTATTATTATTATTATTATTATTATTTTTATTATTATTATTATTATTATTATTATTATTATTATTATTATTATTATTATTATTATTATTATTATTATTATCATTATCATTATTATTGTTATTCTAATTATTATTATTCTAATTGTTATCATTATTGTTATTATTATTACTTTTATTATTATTATTTTTATTATTATTTTTATTATTATTATTATTATTATTATTATTATTATTATTATTATTATTATTATTATTATTATAATTATTATTATTATTATTATTATTATTATTATCATCATGCACATTGGTCGATCAGATTTCAATTTATATTTTATATTAATCTTATTTTCTAACAAACTTACATAAGCATCGAAACGGAAATGACAAAATCGTGTTTGAACCCACTGCGGGTCGTTGGGAATTACATCCAGCCTTAATTCCCCAGTTCCAATCTGTCTGTGTCCAGCATCATTCGAACGGGGATTAATAGTGACATATATAACGGCAAACAACAACGACTGAAGAGGTTGAGCACTCAGTGATTAAATATTCCTACATTTAACTTTTTTTCTCTCTCTTGGTGCCAACTTTGCGATACCAAAACGCTGAGGAGAATGCGGATGGCACTCGAGAGATTCTTACTTTTATATCCAATTCTCCGGAGAGTATCTAAGTGTGTGTATCTGTGTGCGTGTAATTATCTAATTGTGCCTACGGGAAAGAGCCCCATGCGCATAACTCCCCGTCTCCTGGTCTGTTCCATTTTTATACTCAATGATACTTATCATGTTTGTCCTTAATACTATGGACTGAGTTACCTTTAACTACCTCCTATCTTTGCCTTCTTTCGGATGAGGATTATTACTAAAAAAAAATGGCAAAGAAAAAAAAATGGTGTGCTTTTTGTGTGCATGTGTTGAGTATGTTGACTTATCTACCTGTGGTCATGGAAAAGACTCTTGTGCTTGTAAGTCCCCGTTTCCTGGTCGTGTCTCTTTTGATTCACTGACATTTATTATACTCCTTAAAATTAGAAATGCATTTGGCGTGTGCATTTTCCTCGCTTATATGTATGTGCGTGTGCATATGTAGGTGTTTTAAGACGTGGACGGGGTATATTGTCCTTAATCATGTTCGTACTCATAAAGGTTCTGTCCCACCAACTCAGCATTGTGAAGTTTATATCCTGTAATTATGTACTCAGCTTTAAGGTGTTTGCTCTATAAATTAATCCAACTTTCACTAATGCATATTATATGCGGTCTCTCACTACATACTATAGCTCTCAGTTCTTCTATCTTGTTACCTAAACAACGGCTATTTGTATAATATACTTTTAAACTTTCCCTAGGTTTGCCCTTCTTGTGGCTATTCTTTTTGTTAATGTTTGTTCTATGTAACAAATGGTTATTATATATATATATATATATATATATATATATATATATATATATATATATATATATATATATATATATATATATATGTGTGTGTGTGTGTGTGTGTGTGTGTGTGTGTGTGTGTGTGTGTGTGTGTGTGTGTGTGTGTGTGTGTGTGTGTGTGTGTGTGTATATATATATATATATATATATATATATATATATATATATATATATATATATATATATATATATATATATATATATGTGTGTGTGTGTGTGTGTGTGTGTGTGTGTGTGTGTGTATATGTATATATATATATATATATATATATATATATATATATATATATATATATATATATATATATATATATATATATATATATATATATATAGTAAGTAATTTCGCAGATGACACTAAAATAGGTAAAATTATAAATGGAAAAGAAGACATTCATGCTTTACAGGAAGATCTAATTAAATTATCTGAATGGTCGGACAAATGGCAAATGAAATTTAATGTTGAAAAATGTAAAGTAGTTAAAATGGGTACTATACAAGACTATACGAGTTATAAGCTAAATAACCATGAAATCATGAGTTCTCAGTGTGAAAGGGATTTGGGAGTTCTTGTGAGTAGTAATCTTAAGCCAAGGGAGCAATGCACAGCAGTCAAAAATAAAGCAAACAGAATTTTAGGATTTATCTCAAGAAGTGTTAGCAATAGGACGGAAAAAGTTATTTTGCAGCTCTATCTTGCATTAGTTAGGCCCCATTTACATTATGCTGTGCAATTCTGGTCACCCTATTATAGGATGGAAATTGAATCCTTTGAGAGAGTGCAGCGAAGAATGACCAAGATGATACACAATATCAGAAATCTACCATATGAGGACAGATTAAAGAAACTTAATCTACATTTTCTAGAGAGGAGCAGAGTTGGTGGGGATATGATTGAAGTGTATAAATGGTTTAAAGGGATTAACAAGGGTGATATTAATAAAGTTTTAAAAATTCATGATCAAACCAGAACTCGTAATAATGGATTTAAGCTTGATAAATTTAGGTTCAGAAGGGAAATTGGTAAAAATTGGTTTGGTAATAGAGTAACATGCATGGAACAGGCTTCCGGTTAGGATAGTAAATGCCAATACCTAAGACACATTCAAATGTAGATTAGATAGACATATGACAGAGGTAGGGTGGGTATGAATAGGTTAGTGCTTATTAGAAAAATCATAAAAAGAAATAATAGTATAAATAAGTAGAGCAGAATAGAATAGGTTAGACATGCTGAAAATACAATTCAAAAATGGAGCTGCCTCGTGTGTGCCAGTAGGCATGTTGCAGTGTCCCCTATTCTTATGTTCTTTTGTTCTTATATATACACACTTTTTATCAGGCAGCATTTAGCAGTGACTCTCTCTCTCTCTCTCTCTCTCTCTCTCTCTCTCTCTCTCTCTCTCTCTCTCTCTCTCTCTCTCTCTCTCTCTCTCTCTCTCTCTCTCTCTCTCTCTCCACACCAAAATAGATTATTGAAATGTTTGTAATATTCGTGTTTGTGAGTGAATGTGTATGTTAATGTATGTGTGTGTGAGTGTGTGAATGTATGATCTTAGGGTTTCGCTCCTCCCACAGAGCTCATCAGGTAGGTTTAACTATTTCAAGGTAATTTTAATTCATTTCATTTATTTTTTGCATATATCGTTTTATTTATATTATTTTCATTTTTAATAACTGGACCCTACGACCCTATTTTTTTTTTATTCATTTAATCATTACTATTCGTTAGGTGTTATAAGTACTAGTGTCATTTTATTATTTTTCTTTTTTCATTTATTGTCATTTTAATTAAATTTTATTCTTTTTATTTTATTTATTGTAATTTTATTTAAATTTTATTCATTTTTTTTTTACTTTCTTATTTGGAATATTTTCATTTTTTTTCCTTTAGTATTATAGTATTATAATATTATAGGTATGAAAAATGGAAATCTAATGTTTTATCGCATTTTAAAGAATATGATATTATTTCTTATTCATGTAATTTCTTGGCCTTTGACTATTCGAAATGAAAATGCTAATAATTAATATTTTATATAATTTTGTGTATTTTTTATATTTTTTATATTTTTTATTTTTTTATATTATTTTTTACTTTTTATATTTTCATTTTCGCCTCTATAACTACGACTAAAAAAATTATAGGTATGGAAATTCGACATTGAATGCTTTATCGCCTTTTACAGAATATATTATTATTTCCTTTTCATATAATTTGTTAACCTTTAACTATTCGAAATTAAAATGCTATTAATAATTATTTTACATAATTTTTTATTTTTATTTTTTCATTTTGTATTTTTGTATTTTTTTATTTATTTTTATTTTATTTTATATTTTTTTACCTAAATTGATTTGCTACTAATGCAATTTCTTCACCCTTGATTATTCGAAATGAAAATGCTATTAATAAATATTTTATATAATTTTGTGTATTTTTTATTTTTTTTATTTTTTTTATATTATTTTTTACTTTTTATATTTTCATTTTCGCCTCTATGACTATGACTAAAAAAAATTATAGGTATGAAAATTCGAAATTTAATGTTTTATCGCCTTTTAAAGATTATAACATTATTTCCTTTTCATGTAATTTGTTGGCCTTTGACTATTCGAAATTAAAATGCTATTAATAATTATTTTATATTTTTTTTTTATTTATTTTTTTTTTTTATTTATTTATTATTTTTTTATTTTTTTATTTATTTTTGCCCCTAAATTGATTTGCTCCATTGGTAACTAAATATATCCCAGATCCATGTCACAAATCAACATTCTTCGCCTTTTTTACTAAAGCACTTGCCAAGAAATTCTTTCTTACTCATTCCGAGTTTTGCAACCAGCCCCGTTTGAGAAAAAATTTAGAGCCATTGAGTCCGGAATAGAACTGATCCCATGCCAGGCAAAGGAAATCTCTAGCTCAGAGCATGCCGCCACATGCTATGAACCCTCCATTCCCAAGGCAGTGGCTGGTTCAGAGCAAGCCGCCAAATGCTATGAACCCTCCATTCCCAAGGCAGTGGCTGGCTCAGAGCATGTCGCCACATGCTATGAACCCTCCACTGCCAAGGCCATGCACAGAATCAGAACTATGCATACCATCGTCAATACAACTCTTAACTTCTTCTTGGCGGTGCCAGTGCAAAAGGCCAGCATAGTGACATCATACGCATTTCTCTCAACTTCTTGTGGCTCTCTCGTTTCCATTCTTCTGAGCGTTTTCACCCACGAAACTTTTGGCGTCTTCACTGTCGCAGTCCTTCAACAAATGGCACACAGTATATAACAAGTTCATCTTATAAGTCGGCATTGCTCGCATTTCCTCTTTTTCACTGTCAGCACTGTTCCTTTTAGTCTCCTGGAAAGTTTCCTTTTTATTGCAAATTTTGCAGCAAGATCCATTTTAGAAAATTTAGTCATGTTCACTCAATGGTCTTCTTCGGATCACTCTTTGCAAACCTGTCACAATTTTCAGCAATAACCCCCACCGGTAGTTGATACCACTAGCAATGGCCACCACCACTAGTAGCAGAAGTTACAACAAACACCATTAGCCACCACCAGTGGCCATCACCACCACCACCACCACCAGAAGTAACAACCATCATTAGTGGTACCAGCTACCAGCAGAAGCCACCACATCCGATCATTTCAGGATGCTCGAGTGACTGAGAATCTATTCATTCTGTTTTTGCTGGTGAACACTTTTTAACCTTCTCTTTCTTAACTGGAATAGGACGTTGTGCTTGCTGCTTCTTTTTCAGCTCTCCTTCCTTATGAGCCAAAAACTTTTTTATGTATTGACAAGCTTCTTTCACATTTTCTTTCTTGCCTGTCACGGCACATTTTTTGCTCTTTTCTTCTGTCTTATTTCCATATATCTTTATCTGCACTTGAAGCTCTCCTTCGAGATCTCTCAAGTGAGCTCCTTGCTTTCCAATAAGAGCGCCAATGTACTTGACATCCACATACAACGTTTGTGTCTCCTTCATTCTCCTTTCTGCGTCCTTCTGCATTTTGTCATCGACTACGGCCGTGATGTGTTGTGCGGCTTTGAGGACTCTTTCCTCGACGCCGAAGACTTCGACTGTACCTTCTGTTTGCTCTTTTTCATCTCTTTTGGGGATGTACAGTTGGACGTCGTATTCTCTTTCCAGCGCCATTTTCTTCACTCCTTTCTCTCCAACCACAAATCCTACATACTTGGACGGTAGGTTCACGGTTCTGGTAGTTAATGTTTTCATGATAGCTGTAAAGCATTTGATATCCGCCATGCATCCCTGTACCTTTGCAATCTTCTGTGCTGACAATGCAGACAATATCTTAACATGGTACTTCGCTCCAATCTGCCATTTGTGAATTTTCAAATGATCATACACGGACTTCTCCATCTCAATCCATACTTCAACCTCTTTATTTTCCTCTGGAAGAGGTGCCAAATATTTCTCTAGAACGTGCTGAGCTGAGATAATTTGATCATCTGATCCATATACCATGATGGAACTGATGCCATTCTCATCTCTTGGGAATGGTCTCAGAAAAACTTGGTGCTCTCTTTCGATTTGAGCCAAGTCCAAACGCACTTTATTCCGAACAAGAACACCGTTGAGGGTCTTGTAAGCCATTCCCTCGAACAAGCCTTTGACCTTATTGGTAGTCTCTTCGGTGCCTTTTATTCTGATCATGCCATTTTCGTTTCTCAGGTCCATCTTCACCTTGTATCCTTGGCAGAAGTGGTTTGATTTCATCCTTAATAATGCCAGCACCTCCGGCGACACTGCCAAAGATTTAACAACATCTCCAACTTCTTCTTCTTCCTTTTCACGCTCATCTTTCATATCTTGCCTCTTATTTCGTCTACTCATAACAACTTCAAAGCCTTCGTCGTCATCTTCATCCTGACTTTTGGCCAAGTCCATTGTTTGGCATTCTTCGTTGCCTTTATTTTTCTTGGATTTCTTTGGCCTCCGCTTTCTCTTTTTCTTTTCCTTCACTTCAATTTCCTTTTCTTTAGTTTCAGTCTTTTCCATCAGAACATCTTTCTCTCCTTTACTTTCATTATCTTTAGTCTTGGCCGCATTTCTTTTCTTTCTACGATTTCTCTCCTTTTTGTTTCTAGGCGTTGGCTCTACTGAAGGTTCATCAACTTTTAACGATTCTTCCTTTTCATTTACTCTTTCCGAAGTCATTTCGGTTTCGCACCCTGCTAGAGTTGGTTGCTCCGGCAAACGGGTCATTGAAATATTTTGCTGGATGTCCTCCATCCGCTGGTCCTTGGCGACAAAAAGGTCGCAAAAAAGTGCATTCTTGGTGTACACGAAGTAGCTCAAGAAGACAGTTGTAAATACGGCGAGGACGAGGTAGAAAGTCATTTTGAATCAATATAAAAATTAAATAACGAGGGTAACGGCACACAATGAGTCCCATATCCACCTTTCGAAAGCCTCGCTCCGGATCAATCTGGATTACAGTGGTAAATTTTTGGCCTCAATAGTTCTTTTTTCTCTAATATTCGTAGATTTTTTTTTGGGGGGGTGGGGTAAAATGTATGTATCAGCAATGGCTTCATTCATCTCCTTCAAGAATATAGGTTTTTGACCGAAGTTATTAAAAAAAAAATGCACACAGGCACACACATGCACTCAAACTCGCACAGGTGTCTTCAAAATGTTTCCAGAAACTTCCAGAAGACCTCACATAAACGTATTGCACCTCTTACATATGCATAAATTACCTTCACTGTTCATACATACATGCATGCATACCTACGTACATACATGCATACATACATACATGTACGTACATACGTAAAAGCATACATACATACATACATACATACATACATACATACATACATACATACATACATACATACATACATACATGTCAGTACATACATACATACATACATACATACATACATACATACATATAATATACATACATATATGTGAGTACATTCATAAAAACACACATACATACATACATACATACATATATATTGAATTTTTTTTCTTTTCCTTCCTTCCTTTCTCCCTTTCTTCCTTGTTTGTTTGCTTACTTAGTCTGAAGTCATGTTACATTTTAATAAAGCTGCATATATTCTCTCGATTCAAATTAAATTCAAGAAACGGATGAATAAATAAATAATTAAAAAAAAAAATAATGAATTGAAATATAATGAAAATTAAGGATATAGGACTCTTTGCATTGTTATGAATATGCAGAACTTATTTTTAGAAAATCAAGAAATTTAGTCAATCCAGGAAAGATATTTCACATTCTAGTAAAAGAATTCGTTAGTCACTATTCGCAATAGAATGAGGTCAATATTTATTGAGCTCAAAATACTAAAAATAAGGCTTTGGATCTCTCTGTCTTCCAAAGATATGACAAGGTCTCTTTCATTATCTCATTTTAGTGAGCAATTTTACGCATTAATAATAATAATAATAATGATAATAATAATATTAATGAAAATTATTTCTGTTTTTATTATTATTATCATTATTATCATAAGTATTGTTATTATTATTGTTATTATTATTATTATTATTATTATTATTATTATTATTATTATTATTATTATTATTATTATTATTATTATTATTATTATTATTATTATTATTATTATTATTATTATTATTATTATTATTATTATTATTATTATTATAGTAGTAAGGCTAATATTAATTAACCATAAAATAAGAAAAACGTAACATCACATTAAAATAAAAATAAGAATAAAAACTTCTTTACATCTCCATGGTGAGCAATATCACAAACTCTTAAAAGAAAATATTATGTGAAGAATCTCGAAATAAATTTAATATTCAGTAAAAGATGCATATTTCTTTCTATGTTAATTGCCATTCAGCTTATTTTCATTTCGGCAAAGCTCAATCATGTATCAACATTTGCATATAATTAGCATATCTGCGTTTTCCTTTATACTTGGCACCCATAACCATTTAGAATATATCATTTAGTATTATAGATCACGAATATCCTACAAAAATCCTTAAAATACTAGTTTGGGTATTTATGGATATCAGCGTTTCTCTTCAGTGCTGTGAAAGGGATTTGGGAGTTCTTGTGAGTAGGAGTCTTAAGCCAAGAGAGCAATGCACAGCAGTCAGAAATAAAGCAAACAGAATTTTAGGATTTATCTCAAGAAGTGTTAGCAATAGGACGGAAAAAGTTATTTTGCAGCTCTATCTTGCATTAGTTAGGCCCCATTTACATTATGCTGTGCAATTCTGGTCACCCTATTATAGGATGGAAATTGAATCCTTGGAGAGAGTGCAGCGAAGAATGACCAAGATGATACACAATATCAGAAATCTACCATATGAGGACAGATTAAAAAAACTTAATCTACATTCTCTAGAGAGGCGAAGAGTTAGGGGGGATATGATTGAAGTGTATAAATGGTTTAAAGGGATTAACAAGGGAGATATTAATAAAGTTTTAAAAATCCATGATCAAACCAGAACTCGTAATAATTTAGGTTCGGAAGGGAAATTGGTAAAAATTGGTTTGGTAATAGAGTAGCTGATGCATGAAACAAGCTTCCTAGTAGGAGAGTAAATGCCAATACCTTAGACACCTTCAAATGTAGATTAGATAGACATATGACAGAGGTAGGGTGGGTATGAATAGGTTAGTGCTTATTAGAAAAATCATAAAAAGAAAAATAGAATAAATAAGTAGAGTAGAATAGAATAGGTTAGACATGCTGAAAATACAATTCAAAAATGGAGCTGCCTCGTGTGTGCCAGTAGGCAAGTTGCAGTGTCCTCTATTCTTATGTTCTTCTTATGTTCTTATGACTCATTATTCCTCTTGAGTTACCATTTCTTCCAATATGTAGGGCGGCACCAGCCTCTCCCTCTTATCTTCATGTTGTTCTCGTGCAGAGAACAGCCTATAATCCGCTTTTGAGAGTCAAACTCGTGAACTCTTTGTATGGAGCTAGACGCGAGTGTCGTAAAGAAATTTTAATTAGGAAGTGTAACAGAACATAGCCCACGTGGTGTCAGGGGTGTTCAAGTGGCGTAACTGATATGTCCAATATGGCTTTCTGGGCAGGATGTGTGTTTACAGAGAGATGACAAGAGATCTATGGCTCAACCCATAAGCCTCTCACCTCCCAGTGCAAATTGCCGATAGAAGTCAGAATTGTCACACAGTTTTATGTCATTCCCACGAGAGCCAAAAACCAATATCTACATATACATATCCACATGCACCTGTGAAAATACACATATAGGCCCTCCTTGTGTCCGATTGGCCTTCTTATAGCAACGCTCCTAACACTACACGTAATGGGTGGGAACCCCCTTTTTTTCTGGAAACCTACTGGGTGAGGCTGTCCAAGTATACTACGCCATGCCATCTTGGTCATACAAGAAAGTAAGAAACAGTGACAAAAGAGAGTTAGTTACAAGTTGTCCAGGGCATGAATAAGATCTTATATTTTACCTTAAGGGGACGGGGAACATTGAGGTGTAGAATAAGTGTATAACTAAATAAACTTAATGTTAAACAATCTGTGCATATCTGTTATCACCTCGCACGCAATTAGATTAGTATAGGGAAGAACTATACGACACGACATCCACAGAGACAATAGCGAGTGATGATGTAAACGTTCAAGTTTAAAGCTAAACTATGCGAAATGTTTAAGTCTTTCAATTGATGCATCAAGTTTTCTCATTTTTTTTGGGGGGGGGGGCCGTTGTGTTTACTAAACAAAGATTAATTTCTTAGCCTTTGCATTGAATCTCGGAGTATCTTTGGACATGGTTGTAGCATGTGCTTACTACCTAATTTTGAAGTATAGAATGCTCAGGTTGAGTTTAAACTGTAGAGATTTCTCTTTAATTATTTTGGTCTGTATTTAGTTAGAGAAACAGATCCCATATCCTTGCATTATGTCTCGGAGCCACTTTAGGGATGGCCGCAGAATGCTTAGGGCCCATTTCTGATTATTTAAGTGTATAAGTTAAAGTTTAAGCTGTGTGAATTTCACCACTCTTCTTTCTAATATTGCTTAACGATGTCTCTCAAGTTGTTTTGAGTTATTACGCTTAGGTAGGGAGACAGAGCTCTTAGCCTTTGCACTAAATCTGAGGGCAGCTGTAGACAGTTAGTTGTTTTTAGTACCCATATGAGTTTATTTAGGCTGCTTTCACACCAAAGTGGCATGTCGCACGTGGCATGCCACGAGGCGCGCCAGTTGAAAACAAACATACGGAAAAATATGAAACCTTTCACACAAAAGTGGCGTGACACGTCCCATGTGCCACGTGCGATTTTATTTGACTCAGCCACTTCCCTTATAATGACTTTTGAATATAGAGATGTGAATTTCGTATATCTTTCGGTTACTGTATTGAAATCAGAGAGACAAATTCTATTGCCTTGCATACTCCCAGGGCAGCTTTGGACATGTGTAGTACTAGTTTTAGTACCCATATCAGGTGATTTAAATGTAGGAGGTTAAATTGAGTGAAATTCCCTCGTCTTTGATTTATTGCTTAACGACTTCTCGCGAGCTCTGGTTGGCTGTTGTGCAGGTAGTTAGTTAGGGAGTTAAATCTTTTTACTTTACATTGTCTCAGGTAAGCTTAAGACATGGTCTGGTGTGTGTTTACTTCCCTTACCAGATTACTGACAGTAATCTCAATCACCCATGTAAGGAAGATGGCCGAGTCAAATTCCCCCCACAACTCTACTTTGGTCATCCACAGAGTAAGCGGTCAAGGATCTTCTGCTGCGAGTTCCGACAGTTGTAGCTGGTTTGCATTGACCCTTACTTTTATATAGAATCTCAGGTCATTTTTAGGCAAACATAGATCCTAATTCTGATATAGTAATTAAGAATATAATTAAATGACAAACTTTAATCCGAAGAGAGATTTAGAGCATCCTGAATATTTATAAAGTTCATGTTATTAACGCACACGTGTTCTCTTTATATATAAATATATATATATATATATATATATATATATATATATATATATATATATATATATATATATATATATATATATATATATATATATATATATATATAT
>JAXCGZ010002027.1:30000-32500 GCA_037179515.1 Halocaridina rubra | reverse complement strand
CAGAATTGGATGTCAAGCCACGCCCTGCCCCTGGGGGTATTTCAAGAGCCACCCAGGGCAGAGACAGTTATTTAGAACTTTGCCAGGGGCACGAATAGATCAGAGACTTGAGTTAGTCATAGGGTGGGGGCATTGAGGCGTCGAAGTTGTGTTGTACTCTAGAATAAATATAAGCAAAGGAATCACTGCTTGTCCATTCTTACCTTGTACCCGTCTGGTACTAATAATTATAACATAGTAATTTAACATTACGTCAGTGGTGACAAACGGTGAGATAACCCAGTCATCTTACAAAGTGTGAGTTCAAATGGAAGTCCAAAATTCATACGACAACTTGGTGGCAGCGCAGTACGGATCATCACGCCTGGAAAACATACAAAGAGACTCTCATATCAGAAGAAACCAGTGCAAAGAAAAGAAAATAAGAATGGCAAAAGCAGAAATCCAACATCTCCCAATTCAAGAAATGAGTGACGAGGCCAAACACCGGAAAATTCTCGAACTGGAGGAGCAAGTGCGGCGCCTACAAGCACGCGCCGACGCCGCTCCGTCGAGAAGGAACCCGGTCGACGTCGACACCCCCGACAGTGAAACCGACGCCTCAAGCATCGACGAACAGCCGGCCGCTCCGAACCCCGTGGTGACACAGGGAACGCAGCAGGCCATGCCCCCACCCCGTGCCCTGGTTGTAAAGACGCCTCGAGTCAAAAATTCACTTTTATACCTCGACGGCGCAAATGTAAAAGACCGTGAATGTCCGTCCATGATTCCCGCGACCGACTTCCTGAAATACTTGGGTCTGCGGATGAGAAGTGACGAGTGCTCAAATAGAGAATATTATAAAACTTTGAAGGAACTATTCCTAAGATATTTCTTAGTAAGCCGAAGTGTGACCGGAGCATTGAGTGAAAATGCCCATTACAAGAAGTATAAGTTGCCGGATCCGACCAAGAAGACGGCGATTCGTCGATTTTACTCGAAGAGAAGAAGGAGAACCCCCTCCTTCCTTGCCTTCTGCCATGAAGTTCTTCAGGACCACCTCCTTAAAATAGCTAAGTACTTGTGATCTGTATCCAGTGAGTAATGGGACAATTAGTAAAAGAAATTGAGGTCGGTGGACGCCGCCATTTTATCTTGTAGTTATGCTTTGACTCAGCCAACCCGCTTATAAGGGGTGTGGCGCTTAATAAGTTGATAAAAGTAGAATTTCTGTACCCATTACTAACATGGATAATTTGTACTAATAGCTATAAGCAGTAATAAACTCCATTTTTGTTATAATTTGAGTAATATAAAGAATTTGCGTTGGAAGTGTGTTCCATTTATTTGTATTAATGCCTAGATTGAATTTTAAGAACGCGAATGTATCGATTTTTAATTGAAAAATTTAATGCACGTGAAATCACTGTTACAGTATATTAATTTCTTAAGTGTAAGAATTATAGTGAGTAATATACTTGAATCTGCTTTTAAGGTTTTACTTAGAACACGTGTGATTTTCGAGAAAGGAATGTGGAAGTGACCGTTCGATCTCCCAACCTCGTTATTATGAATCTGTAGTAATTGTACTGATCCTTGATATTTTAAAGTACGTGTAAAATCATTGTTATATTAATTTCTTGAAGCGTAAGAAATAGAGTGTTAAGATTGCGCCTGTTTTTAAGTTTTTTTCTTTTTTTTGTTTGTTTTTTTCTCCGCGGGAGTAATGTTTTAGCGAAAGAAAGACATAAATGACAGATTGTTTTTTAATGTTGTTATGATGAAGGGATTAACATTACGATACGTGTGTGGCATTTTATTTTTGAAGAATAAGAAATTTTGTGATATTGTTTAGAGATGAGTTTTTTTATTTCGCGCTATGCAGGCGAAAGTAAGAGTAAGTTAGAGTAATTTGTGCTGTCCTAGAATAGGGAAGGTTTTTCAGTGTCACCCTAATGTAGCTTCAAGGGAGTAGAATGTTTGTTTGTTCGTTAGAATGGGACCTAGGACTGGTGAGGCAGTCTGTGACCGTGCGGCCCAACCGAGATTTCACCTTTACTCTCCTTTATCGGGGTAAGGGATGGGAAATTTTCCATAGACAGAGAGAAAGGGAATGCAAGTTTGAATGTGAGCGCATGTGAGCGAATGAGTATAATGAGTGTAATAGGGTTATAATGGGGGGGGGTTGCTCTAGGGGGTGAAATCGCGGAAAGCACCGTTAGGAAGCACGATTGGGGAGTCTCTGCGAGGATCGTTCCCCTGCTCCGCCAGGTCCTTCTGCATGCCATATCAGAGTGTATTTATGGGAGGTGATGCGCTGTTGCAATATCTAGTGAGGGATATGTTTGAGAAAGTAATTCTCCACCTGCCCAGATATGGTTGAAATGCCAAGTTTGTTTTATTTTTGTTTTGTCCCCTACTCCGCCATTGAGATTATTATTCGATTTCCGAGAGATTCCAAGATAGATGTTACGTGATAAAGGACGTGAATCTATGAATGATTCTTTATTTTCTTTGCTAG
>JAXCGZ010002027.1:0-27500 GCA_037179515.1 Halocaridina rubra | reverse complement strand
AAGGAGTTTCAGTCAGTATTTACAGTAGAAAATACCCCACCCCCTCAGATTGCAGTGATAGAGGCTCAAGGGCCGGTATTAGAGAACATCAACCTTACAGCCACAGAGGTATGCAAAGTGCTGATGGATTTAGATGTTCATAAAGCTACAGGTCCTGATGACATATCCCCTCATGTGCTTAAAAAATGCGCAAACACAATATCAGTGGCACTAAGTATCATATTTAAGGAGCCACTGGAGTCGGGGGAGATTCCAAGATGCTGGAAACAAGCAAATGTGATACCTATCTTCAAAAAGGGAAGGAGGGATACGGCTCTGAACTATAGACCAGTTTCCTTGACCAGCATAGCTTGCAAAGTTATGGAGAAACTACTAAGGAAACATATCTCTCTTCACTTGGAATCCTTCAACTTTTTGTCAGTGAGGCAACATGGCTTCAGAGAAGGTAGATCAACAGTAACAAACTTATTAGAATTTTATGATGAGGTAAGCCAAATCCTACAGGAAAGAGAGGGCTGGGCAGATTGCATATTCCTAGACTTCCAGAAAGCGTTTGACACTGTTCCACATGGGAGACTTATTAGGAAGCTGCAATCAATGGCTAGAATAGGTGGAAATGTTTTGGAATGGATAAAAACTTACTTAGAAGGAAGGGAACAGAGGGTTAGAGTAAGACACTCAGTGTCTGAATGGAGAAGAGTTAGTAGTGGAGTTCCACAGGGTTCAGTTTTAGGGCCACTTTTGTTCCTTGTATATGTAAATGACCTACCAGAGTCTATAAATTCATTCATGAATATGTTTGCAGATGATGCAAAAGATTGTGAAGAAAGTAAAAAACGAGAATAATGGTAGAGAACTTCAGGAGGATCTAAATAATCTGCATGAGTGGTCAGAAAAGTGGCTAATGAAATTCAATACTTCAAAATGTAAGGTAATGAGAATGGGTACAAGTGCAAGAAGGCCCAAGCTTGACTACTCGGTGGCTAGAGTACAACTTCAAGAGACAGAAAATGAGAGAGATCTAGGAGTAAACATACTGGCAGATTTGTCTCCAGAAATACATATAAATGGCATAGTAAGGGCAGCATATGCATTCTTATCAAATGTAAGGGTAGCCTTCAGGCACATGGACAAGGAAATGTTCAGAAATATTTATGTAACCTATGTGAGGCCAAAAACTCGAATATGCAGCCCCCTTTTGGAATCCGCACTTGAAAAAGCACATAGCTAAGCTTGAAAAAGTTCAAAGACATGCCACGAAACTGGTGCCAGAAATACGCAATCTCAATTATGATGAGAGGCTGAGGGAATTAGACTTACCATCACTCGAAGCTAGAAGAGTGAGGAGGGATATGGTGACAGTCTTTAAATTCCTTCATGGTTATGATAGAGTGGATAGGGATCGATATATTGATATGGCTGGCTCTAGAATTAGAGGTCATAGTTTGAAGCTTCGTAAGAAAACTTCTTTGCAGGATGTAAGGAAATACTTTTTCAGTGTAAGAGTAGTTGATAATTGGAATTCTCTAAGCGAGGAGGTAGTTAATGCTATCTCAATCCATAGTTTTAAGGACAGGTATGATAAGTATCACTGAGTATAAAATGGAACCGATCAGGAGACGGGAAGATACGAGCTTTGGGCTCTTTCCCGTAAACACAATTAGGTAATAACATACATACATACATTAGCAAAGCTTGAAAAAGTTCAAAGACATGCCACGAAACTGGTGCCAGCAATATGCAATCTCAGTTATGATGAGAGGCTGAGGGAATTAGACTTACCATCACTCGAAGCTAGAAGATTGAGAGGGGATATGGTGACAGTCTTTAAATTCCTTAATAGTTATGATAGAGTGGATAGGGATCGATATTTTTATATGGTTGGCTCTAGAACTAGAGGTCATAGTTTGAAGCTTCGTAAGAAAACTTCTTTGCATGATGTAAGAAAATACTTTTTCAATGTAAGAGTAGTTTATAATTGGAATTGGCTAAGCGAGGAGGTAGTTAATGCTATCTCAATCCATAGTTTTAAGGACAGGTATGCACAATATCAAAGAATAGCCTCACCGTATTCCCTGCGTGTCGTAAAAGGCGACTAAAAGTGGACGGGGCGGGGGGACTAGGAATCCCCCCCCCCTTGTACCAACCTCCTGTGAGACGTCAAAGAAGAAGGGGAGTAGAGGGGAGAATAACTTCTCCCCAAACTGTTTTCCTTTTTTGATGTCGGCTACCCCCCAATTCAAGGGGAAACAGCCAAGGTATATGTATGTATGATAAGTATGACTAAGTAGAAAATGGAACCGATCAGGAAACGGGAAGATACGAGCTTTGGGCTCTTTCCCGTAAACACAATTAGGTAATTATATATATATATATATATATATATATATATATATATATATATATATATATATATATATATATATATATATATATATATATATATATATATATATATATATATATATATATATATATATATATATACACGTACATGACCGGGACTCGATCCCAAGAAACATAATTACTGTGCCAAGACGCTTATTATTATTATTATTATTATTATTATTATTATTATTATTATTATTATTATTATTATTACTATTGTTACTATTATTACTATTATTACTATTATTATCATTATTATCATTATTATCATTATCATTATTATTATTATCATTATTATTATTATTATTATTATCATTATTATTATTATTATTATTATTATTATTATTATTATTATTATTATTATTATTATTATTATTATTATTATTATTATTATTATTATTATTATTATTATTATTATTATTATTATTATTATTATTATTACTATTAAGGTGTTTCCGTATCTGTATGATCCTTTTATGTATAAAAATCTTTTAATAGTATACTCTCTCTCTCTCTCTCTCTCTCTCTCTCTCTCTCTCTCTCTCTCTCTCTCTCTCTCTCTCTCTCTCTCCCCCCCCCCAGCAATCCAAAAGACACCTCTTACTGAACTTTAAGAATACAATTCACAAAAATTCAAAACACTTTCTGTTCTGAAAGATTATCTAACTTTTAGGGAATAATATATACTTCCAACTTTTGCTTCATAGAAAAATTAAACTTGCATCTAGTAATATCTAAATTATTCAGATATACTTACACTTGCACTGTAATTGAGGAATATGGAGAAGAAACAATAATACGTAGAAATAAAGTCAGCGAAATAAACGCCAGAGAGATGAGCCAAGTAGTCCTCTCGATAGCACAAGTGGACGCACACTGGTCCGTTCATTCCTTCTCTAACCCTACTTGGTGCAATGATACCTAATTCAAACTCACCTTAGTGTTTAGTAAACATATAAGATTAAATATTTTTGGACTTTTATATTCTTATAGCTTACATTTAAATTTAACAGAGCTACATTTTAAGGTTTTTATCTTAATTTCAAAGCAAAAGTTTTTAGCTTGCATTTTTTTAGGTATTCATGGTATATTACGTCATTATGTTTTCTTGTTCGCCGTCTAAATCAATCATAATCAAAAGTGTTTTATTTGCCATTTATGTGTCACTATTAATCCTATTCCGAATGGGTGTGGTGGGCACAGACCGGATGAAGTAATTGGCTAAAATACTACTTTTATTATGTCCTTTTCCCTATTTTTTTCTAATCCATATATATATATATATATATATATATATATATATATATATATATATATATATATATATATATATATATATATATATATATATATATATATATATACCTTGGCTGTTTCCCCCTTAAATTGGGGGGTAGCCGACATCAAAAAAGGAAAACAGTTTGGGGAGAAGTTATTCTCCCCTCTACTCAGAATTTGGAATGGTGTGTGAAAGAAGGAAACTGCGAGTGAATGTGGGAAAGAGTAAGGTTATGAGGTGTACAAGAAATGAGGATGGCGCTGGATTGAATGTTATGTTGAATGGAGAGACACTTGAGGAGGTTAATGAGTTTAAGTATTTAGGCTCGGTTATAGCTGCAAATGGTGGGGTGGAAGAAGATATGTGTCACAGAGTGAATGAAGGATGTAAAGTGTTGGGTGCATTGAAAGGAGTGATGAAGAATAGAGGGTTGGAAATGAATGTTAAGAAAGTTTTGTATGAGAAAGTGGTTGTGCCAACTGTGATGTATGGATCAGTGATATGGGGTATGAAAGTAAGTGAGAGACGGAAACTAAATGTGATTACCTAATTGTGATTACCTAATTGTGTTTACGGGAAAGAGCCCAAAGCTCGTATCTTCCCGTCTCCTGATCGGTTCCATTTTATACTTAGTGATACTTGTCATATCTGTCCTTAAAACTATGGATTGAGATAGCATTAACTACCTCCTTGCTTAGCGAATTCCAATTATCAACTACTCTTACACTGACAAAGTATTTCCTTACATCCTGCAAAGAAGCTTTCTTACGAAGCTTCAAACTATGACCTCTAGTTCTAGAGCCAGCCATATCAAAATATCGATCCCTATCCACTCTATCATAACCATGAAGGAATTTAAAGACTGTCACCATATTCCCCCTCACTCTTCTAGCTTCGAGTGATGGTAAGTCTAATTCCCTCAGCCTCTCATCATAATTGAGATTGCGTATTTCTGGCACCAGTTTTGTGGCATGTCTTTGAACTTTTTCAAGCTTAGCTATGAGCTTTTTCAAGTGCGGATTCCAAAAGGGGGCTGCATATTCGAGTTTTGGCCTCACATAGATTACATAAATATTTCTGAACATTTCCTTGTCCATGTGCCTGAAGGCTACCCTTACATTTGATAAGAATGCATATGCTGCCCTTATGTGTTTGAGATGAAATGCCTGAGGAGTATGATTGGTGTATCTCGATTGGATAGGGTTAGGAATGAAGTGGTGAGAGCAAGAACGGGTGTGAGGAGAGAAATTGCAGCCAGAGTAGATATACATGTTCTGAGATGGTTTGGCCATGTAGAAAGGATGGATGATGAAAGGCTGCTGATATATATATATATATATATATATATATATATATATATATATATATATATATATATATATATATATATATATATATATATTATATATATATATATATATATATATATATATTGATTCGGTTTTACGTCACGAACTCCTTTTTCTACTAAGGGCTAGGACGGTTGCCTTCTTACGAAGGACTTGTTTTGGCAGATGTAATCGTTACCCTGAATGTATGCCCTTACTAACCTCAGTCCGTGACGGGGCGCGAACCCTCGACCTGCCGCTTCAGAGTCGCAGACGCTACCATTTTGCCACGGAGACTACATATATATATATATATATATATATATATATATATATATATATATATATATATATATATATATATATATATATATATATATTCGTTTTCTTGTGAGTACAAATAACGCTTTATGCCACAATTAGTCTCCGTTCAAATGGGGATGAACACTGAAGTGATGGAACTTACTAGTCACTTCTCAACTCACGTACTCTTACTACTGAATTATCGCTGCCCCTTTCCATGAGAGTACAAGAATATTCTAAAATCAAATAGAAACTAAGTATGAATTAGCAATTTAGCATATCCATTTTTTTAAGTAGAAATAAATTTAACATTTAGAGAATATTATATTTCTAAGCAAATTCTCTCCCGTGTTTCATCAGACTGTATATATATATTATAAATATGGAGCCACATTCAAGCGCAAGTTGGTGCTTTGAGAAGGGCATCTAGCCTTCATTCTCCAGTTCCAGTCAGTGTCCATCCCTTGCATAGTGACATATAGGGACAAATAAGGCAGTAAGCAACTACACCAGCAGTCTTCTACTTTTTGAAATTGGTTATGGAACTCTCAGGTATTTATGATATCCTTTCCATTGGGATTAAAGCTCCAAGAATAAAAGTATCGTTTTATGTGTCACAGTTAGTCCCCATTATGGTAGTGAACAAAGACAGCTTGGCGCTAAGGAATCAATGCTGGATGTCCATCCTAATGCCCCACACTGGGCTCGATTATGAGTTTTCATATCCCTGGTTGAGCTTTCTAACCACTGGACTACCTCGGTGAAAAAATTCTTATAACCATTTCTCTGATGAGTGAAGTCATGATTCTCTTTGAAAGTATTTTAATTTATTTAAACTTTGTATGAAAAAATCAAGAGCTAACTTAAAACTAGCTCAGATCACTATATTTGTAAGCGTGGTAGAATTTGCAAATACAGGGGGTCCTCGGTTTACGAGGTTCTCGACCTATAACGTATCGTGCTTACAATGCTTTGCCCTTGAATTATTTTGCTTCTTTTTTTTTTATAATTTTTGGCCTGTATTGTCTCCCAAGCATAAATCAGATTCTTCTGATGGCAAAGCTTTGAAGAAAAGGAAAACCATCAAGATGGAAGTGAAATTAGAGATAGTGGAACACTTGCACTGCACTAGAATAGGTGGTTGACATACGTGCTTATTTAGATGTGTTTCGATTTGAATTGTAAATTGGGTTACGAAGTGTCGTGAGGAATGGAACTCCGTTGTAGGTTGAGGAACTCCTTATGGAATCGAATGTAGAAACTTTACTAAGAAAAAGTTGCCATAAATGAAAATAAATGGTATGTTTTTTACAGTCTTGTGCCACAGTTAGTCCCCATTCAAATAAGGAGTGACCACAGACAAGTTGGAGCTGGGCCGTTAAGGCTGGATGTCCTTCCTAATGCCCTGTGGTGAAATAAAAGCCGTATTTTTCAGGTTCGTCTACTTCCAACTGACACACTATACTTCTTTGATGCCACTGCCCCAAAATGTTATACTATGCTTATTAACAATAGCATATATAAGTAAATGAGAAATCTCATTTGTTATAAGTATGTACAGGGAGTCCTTGGCTTACGTAAGAATTCTCTTCCTCAAGACAAGAAGTAACCCAATTTTCAGGATCAGTTGGAACACACTGATATAAGTATACGGTACAGAATTTTTTTTTTTTTAAGAGTGTGACACCGGGACAGGCAGAAACTGCCCTCATCAGCAAAGGCCCGGGCACAAGAAAATACCAAGACGAAGGAAAAGAAAAAGGTTAAGGGCAAGGCAGAGATGAGGTAATGTCACACAAAGGAAAACGACAGACAGAAAAAAACAGTCAAAGTAAAGAGGACCCAGAGATATGGAGGACTAGGCTCTGAGATGACAATAGATCTGCTTTATGAAGGATGAAAGGTCAAAAGAATTAGGAAAGACAGAAGGAGGAAGAGAGTTCCAGAGTCTGGAGGTAGATAGGAAGAAGCAGTCGCTGCACCGACCAATCCGCGAGCTACAAATCTCCACACAGTACCTGTGAGATGAGGCCGCTTGGCGAGTGTTACTCGGCCTCAGCAGTGGAGGAGGGATGCAACTCGCCAACTCATCAGAGCAGCGATGGAAGTAGTAGCAATAGAAAAGCGAAAGGGAAGATACCTTTCGGCGAAGAGAGATGCTTACCTTTACTCCTGTGCTCATGGGCTCTGGGGTTGGCATTTCTCCATCCTCTTCAATCATCTGCTTCTCCAGATGAATGAGGTCCTCAGTAGGTAACTCCTCTCCATGAGATTCCAGCAGCGTTGCTATATCATCAACCCCCATCTCCAACTTAAGGAGAAAGTTCACAACATTTCAGTGTTTGCATCGGATATATTATATACCAAAGTCTAAAACAGACGGTTCCCTGGAATTAGTTATCTTTTTTTTTTACAAGAATTCCATCATGGTTTGTGATAGCATGGTTTGGGCATGCTATCAAGTTCACTTCGTCCATGTCCAGTTCAACAACATTTCAGCATAAGCCTCTATATGCATCATACACTGTACAGGGGTAGGGATGAGCTATCACTGCTTGATCTAGTATTCACAGATAATGTGCTGGATATTGAAAAAATTTAGTATGAACCACCATTTGGAAAGAGTGACCACTGTGTGTTGTTGATGGAGTATGTCATTGAAGATGTTCTACCTGAGAGTAGGCACTGAGGACATGTGGAGGAACTATCCGAAAGGAGATTGCATTAAAATGAATGAGCTTTTTGCAGTTATTGACTGGAGGACCTTATTTAGCAACAAATCTGTACAAGAAATGTACGACTTCTTTTGTGAGGAACATGGGAATATAGTAGATTGCTGCATACATGTCACCAATATAGTATTATTTCATGTCAGAGAGAAATGGTTCAATAATGAGTGTAAGAAAGCTAAGGAGTGGAGAGACAAATGCTGGAAAAGGCATAGGAGGAGAAAAAACATAAATGCCTGGCAGACTTATAAAAGAGCAAGAAATGATTACCTAAGTAAAAGAAGAGAGGCAGAGAGAGATTATCAAAGGGACATCACCATGAAGCCTAAACAAAATCCCAAACTTGTCCACAGCTTTATCAGAGGAAAACTGAAGGTCATAGAATCGGTTTTAGAGCTTAAGAGAGCGGATGGAAGCATCACTGGGACGGATGAAGAAATCTGCTAAGAATTGAACAAGGAGTTTCAGTCAGTATTTTCAGTAGAAAATACCCCACCCCCTCAGATTGCAGAGGTAGAACCTCATGGGACAGTATTAGTGAACATCATCTTTTCAGCCACAGAGGTATGCAAAGCTCTGATGGAGTTAGATGTTCATAAAGTTACAGGTTCTGATGATATATCTCCTTATGTACTTAAGAAATGCGCTAATTCAATATCAGTGACACTAAGTATCATATTTAAAAGTCGCTGGTGTCAGGGGAGATTCCAAGACTCTAGAAACTCTCGAACGTGATACCTATCTTCAAAATGGGAAGGAGGGATATGGCTCTAAACTATAAACCTGTTTCCTTGACCAGCATAGTTTGTAAAGTTATGGAGAAACTACTAAGGAAACATATCTCTCTTCACTTGGAATCCTTCAAGTTTATGTCAGTGAGACAACATGGCTTCAGAGATGGTAGATCAACAATAACAAACTTATTAGAATTTATGATGAGGTAAGCAGAATCTTACAGGAAAGAGAGGGCTGGGCAGATTGCCTATTCCTAGACTTCCAGAAAGCAATTAACACTCTCCCACACGGGAGACTTATTAAGAAGGTGCAAGCAATGGCTAGAATAGGTGGAAATGTCTTGAAATGGATAAAAACATACCTTGAAGGAAGGAACAGAGGGTTAGAGTAAGGCACTCAGTGTCTGAATGGGGAAGAGTTAGTAGTGGAGTTCCACAGGGTTCAGTTTTAGGGCCACATTTGTTCCTTGTATATGTAAATGACCTACCAGAGTCTGTAAATTTATTCATGAATATGTTTGCAGATGATGCAAAGATTGTGAAAAAAAAGCAAGAAACGATAAAAATGGTAAAGAACTGCATGAAGATCTAAATATTCCGCATGAGTGATCAGAAAACTGGCTAATAAATTTCAATACTTCAAAATGTAAGGTAATGAGAAGGGGTACAAGTGCAACAAGGCCCAAAATTGGCTACTCGGTGGCAGGAGTAGAACCTCAAGAGACAGAGAATGAGAGAGATCTAGGCGTAAACATACTGGCAGATTTGTTTCCAGAAATGCATATAAATGGCATAGTAAGGGTAGCATGTGCTTTATTACCAATTGTAAGGGTAGCCTTCAGGCACATTGACAAGGAAATGCTCAGAAATATTTATGTAACCTATGTGAGGCTAGAGCTTGAATATGCAGCCCCCTTTTGGAATCTGCACTTGAAGAAGCACGTAGTTAAGCTGGAAAAAGTTCAAAGACATATGAAACTGGTGCCAGAAATACACAATCTCAGTTATGATGAGAGGCTGAGGGAATTAGACTTACCATCACTCAAAGCTAGAAGAATGAGGGGGGATATGGTGATGGCTTTTCAGTTCCTTCATGGTTATGACAGAGTGGATAGAAATCGATATTTTGATATGGCTAGCACTAGAATTAGAGGTCATCGTTTGAAGTTTCGTAACAAAACTTCTTCGCAGGATGTAAGGAAGTACTTTTTTAGTGTAAGAGTAGTTAATGACTGGAATTCGCTAAGCGAGGAGGTAGTTAATGCTAACTCAATCCATAGTTTTAAGGACAAGTATGATAAGTATCATTAAGTACAAAATGGAACCGACCAGGAGACGGGGAAGTTACGAGCTTAGGACTCTTTCCAGTAAGCACATTTAGGTTATTACTGCAGTATATACCAATGTCAAAAACAGACGGTTCGCTAGAATTGGCTATCTTCTTTTACAAGAATTTCCAACACAGTTTGTGATAGCATATTTTTGCCATGCTATCAAGTTTGCTTCATCCATCTCCACTTCAACAACATTTGAGCATTAGCCTGAATGCACATCAAATATATACTAAAGTCTAAAACAGATGCTTTACTGTAATTGGCCATCTTCTTTTACAAGAATTTCCATCACAGTTTGGGATAGAATGGTTTGAGCTTCATCCGTGTCCTCCACGCTCTAAATTTAGAAGTGCTTTGGAAATATAGATAAGGCTCACTGACATACACTGATGATGCTGGTCATCAAGCCAAAGCATTATTAACCTTTCCATTTTCCCAGTGGTCGAAAGGCTTACACCCAACAAATGAGCACGAAAACGATATGACATACGAATGGGAACTGGGCGATACATCTTCCTCAATCTGATACCCCGTGACGAAATATTCTTTCACAATGCTCAACAAATTGGTCAGCATGAAGACTGTATTTACGATTGTGTATTTGATAGTTTTGTAAATAAATTCAAACTAGGTCCTTCACATAACCAAATACATACACAGATAAATAAATAAAATCAGTACCTTCATATATACCTATGCAACAATGCTGGTGACGATGAATTCTTCCACCATTCTAAACAAACTGTTCAGTGCAAAGTTTGTATTTACGAGGCAAACCACATTGGTTGAAAATATTATTTATTAATAATATATGGGAGATGCATCATAACAACAAAATATCTTAAGTCATGGAGTTCGTAAACCGAGGACCAACTGTAATGCCTTACATGGGGTGTTCGGATACATATTAATTGTGTAAGTACAGGGGGTCCCCGGTTTACAACATTCCGAGTTACGATGTTCCGCTGTTACTAAAGAGGCCAATTAATAAATTATTGGTAAATCAGTTTTTTACCTACCTGGCTTGTGTGGTAAATTCAAACTGTGCGTACTGACAGTTTGTGAGCTTGGTGGACAATACACAGCTAGCAGCACAGCTGTATTTGCATATATGAAGCTCTTGGCTTTATTTACTTATTTGTTTATGTATTTGGTTATATTGAAGGATTATATTGAATTTATTTTTAAAATTACAAAACACAAAAGTGTAAACTCAATTTTATGCACAATTGTTTGTTGAGTGTCACGAAAGAATACATTGTCACGCAACATTTAAAGAAGAAGAAAAACCAGCGCTCAGTTTACTCTTGCCCGCCTTATTGTTCTTGTCCTCATCTGCTGTCTTGTTGGCTTCACTTGTGTTTGCTCGTTATTGACCTTACTATGTCTCCCAAGCATAATGGTGATATTTCTGATGGCAATGCCGCAAAGAAAAGAAGAGCCATCACCATGAAACTTAAAACTGAAATAATAAAATGCTCAGAAGAGGAGAAAATGCTTTGATATTGGCTGCTCACTGAGATTAGCCCATTTGACCTTCATCAAGGATAAAGTACTATTACTGTTTTTCTGTTTTAAATTACACATGTAGAGGTAAGCAATACTGTATAATGTAGTTTTAATATTCTTATGTCTTAGATTATTTTACCATGTTTTAGAGTAAAGGTATTTATTTTTAACATTAATGGGGGACCTAGGTTATAATTTAGGTGTTTTCATACGATGATTTTCAGATTACGACAGATGTAGGGAACAGAACCCTGTCTTAAGTCAGGGACCCCCTTTATACAGCATGTTTAAACCTCTTTATAATAGGAACAACATATCTCTTTCTTTCTATGAGATTAAAGCCAACTTTATGTTGGCACGGGCCCTTGTCCAAAGGACGGCCCGTAGGTGGTTTGGAACAAATTGTTGCTAATCGTATGTCCAAAAATGTAGCTCAATTTGTTGCCACTAAAAGTGTCATCACTCCTCTTTAGAATGAGGGTGAACACAGTTAAAGCTGGAAGCCCTTCCAATCTCTCTGCGGCAGGATCAAACCCTTGTTTGTCAGGCTAGTCGCTTACTGACTCAAGTTCCACCACTGAGCTACAGCAGCCCCCCTCCTGAAATACAGTATATATTTCCTTCAATTAATTCTGCATATTGCCAGAGTAAGCTGGGTGACCATTACTGCAACAAAAGAAATTGAGGTAACGGGCCATTAGCAGTCTCCTGTAATGAATACCATGTGGTAAGAGGCAAACTAAAAGACTGAATACCTGATCCTTGTGCTTTTATTTATAGTGGTTGACTTGTACAATATTAAATGCGAAGATTTTGAACCAGATCATGCGTCACATTTAGTCCGAATGGAAATGGGAATGGACACAGGGAATAAAAGGGTAGACGTCTTTCTCCTCCGTTTCTAAAGAAATCAGCTGCGGCTGGGTATCACAACAGAAGATCCTTGCCTACTTACTCTATGGATGACCCAAGCAGGATAACGAGGTCGGAATTGAGGCAGCTTTTATGCTCAGAGTTTAGAGGAGTGACCAAGGTATATCAGTTTCTGCTGAATGTTTTCGGATTGACTCGGTCACCCTCTTAAAAGGGAATTGCATTTATAGAAATGCATGTACTAGGAAATCAGTACATAATACTGGATTGTAACAAAAATGCAACAATATTAGAGGACATGTCAAACATCTATCTTCGTCAGGTAATGCACTTTATTGGCAAACTTTAAATTACTTTAATAAATTACAATGCTTTGAAGAATCCAGCGTTACATATATCTGTATCGGTAAATTTGCTTTTTGTAAGAACTTATTCACAAATCAGACACCACATCACCACTCTTGTCAGATTAGATAGGAAAACATATGAATTAAAGGCCGAGTGAATTATGCATTATAAAATGTAATTCGTAGCAAGTTACCTGAATCTCCCCTCCCTCATTCCCTCGATTGTTATGATTGAAGAATAAATGTGGAGTTTATTAAGACTGTCAACTTGAAAGGGAAAGTCACTATAGATATCTATAACTACTTTGTAGCAGCTCATTCTTTCAACAGCAGGTAGGGGTTTGGTGTCTTTTCTATAGTAAATATTCTCAAAAGAATGTTCAAGATTTTGTAATAGTCATAAACTTTTTATCTTTTACAGTGCCTTTGCATACTTAAAATATAGTGGAATAAGACTTGCATATTTAAAAAATAATCCCATTTACGCTCATCACATTACCTCTTTTGAGATATCTGATCAACTGTTCCAGGTGTAACAACCAAACCTGCCATGCTTTTATTACCAAACCGCGCCTGTTATTTGTATTACCAAACCATGAGAGTTGCTTTTTAATACAAACTCGCACCTGTTAATTCTTTATATTACCAAAGCACACCTGATATTCTTTTTATTACCAAACCTCACCTGTTGTTTTAATTGCCAACCACACCTGTTATTTTTTTTAATACCAAACCACACCTATTATTCTTTTCATTATCAAACCACGCCTTCTAGGCTTTTTTTATTACCATACCACGCCTATTATTCATTTTATTACCAAACTGCACGTTATTCTTTTCACTACCAATGAGCACCCATTTTCTTTTTATAACCAAACTGCACCTGTTCTTTTTATTACCAAATAGCACCTGTTATTCATTACCAAACTCATCAATATCTATATTCCATATTCAAACAGTGAAGGGATGTGAGAATGCACACACCAGAAAAGTGAAAAATTTTAGCCTCTAATCATGTTGTTGACCATGTTCATATAAATAAATTTTTATGGCAAATCACACTAAGGTAATGTAATCAAAACTTTTTGTGGAGTTTTTGTGGACTAAATTTAAATTTTATTATAAAAATACATAAAACCGCTTAGTCTCTCTTCATAACTAATTCTTTAACAAACATCTCTAGTTAGACATTAATAGAATATATATATAAATATGTTGCTGTTGTTTGCAATTTTGTATCACTATTTATTCCCATTATGGGGTGGACACAGACAGGCAGGAGATGGGGTATTAAGACTTGATGGTATTCCTAACACCCCAAGGTGGTCTTGATAATGGTTCTGTCTTCCAAGTCGAGTGCTGTAAGTACATTATCGTAGTCCTCCCGATTTTTATATAAAGATATTGAAGTGTAATACTGTCATTGAAAAAACAGTAAATAATGGAAATACAAGCATTGGATAGATTTTGCACTGCGCAAGCTAAAATTTTTTTTTTTTTATATATGTAAAACATAGGACATCACTATACTGTACACTATTGGGTCTGTAATTACAGTTCAATATGCAGTATACTAAATGTTCTCACCTTATATACCAAGCTATAGACACAGCCATTTAAAGCATCCTATGATTGCTCCCAAACACAACAGTTTCTATAACTGTGCAAATTAACTTTAAACAATCATAAAACGTGCAATTATCCCAACAATAAATACACGGCATCGTACGCAGCAATGCCAAACACATGACTTAAGAGCATGGAGTACTGTACTTAAATATTATTATAAATTAAAAAAAAAGAAAAAAAAAGTGATCGCAAAAAGGGTACATAAGCTAAAGAGTGAAGTTATGGGTGTAATCATATTCAATAGTAGGAATGATTGCTTGCATAAACTTTAGAAACACTATAAGATAAAGATGAACGCCTAATTCACCACCTCCCTCCAGCACAGTTTCACAGATTTTCTTCATGGTTTCAGCATGCCTGAAAGAGAAAGAAAAGGTTTCATACACATACATATACTATGGAGGCAATCCTCCTTGTAGGGGGTGACTGAGCACACACATTCACCAGCTTTAGTATTAAGTTTTACTATATACAAAAACAACAATCACCCTTGTAAGGGGGGGGGGGTGACAGAGTCAAAACACTCAACCAGTCACCCTATGTGATAAGAAATGAGGAATAGGATAAGTGGGCATTCGGGAGTATGCTTTGACTAGGCCATCGTCTATACAACTAGTATTAAGATGAACTGGTGTATACTTCACTTTGTCCACCCTCCTTATGAGGGCAATTTAAGTTCTTTGACTGTAAGCATCCTACCAATTATGGACATAGAGGAAAAAAAAAAAAATCACTTTTAATAACCATTCGAATGGGTGTGGATTGAGACAGGCTGGAACTGTGGAGTTAAGGCTGGATGCCCATCCTAGCACCCTACAATGGGCTCAAACACAACATTAGTCACTTCCCAAGTCGAGTTTAGTTAATACAATATTTAATAAATTTATGATCTTGTACAAAAGTAATCATACAGTATAGTATACAGAAGCTCCCCTACCTACAAACAAAAACCTACTCATTACCTACCCATGAATTAATATATGTATTATTGTAATGTAATGTATTATTGGTGTATTAAAATTCATTAATACTCTAAGTAGTAGTTAAGTTTCTTTAGCCAAAGTACTGTGCAGTATTGCTTTAGTATATACTGTACAGTTCTCTTTCTTTTACCTAAACACAACTTACGAACATTTCTACTTATGAAGAGACTTCTGGAACCTAACTCGTTTGTAAGTTGGGGAGTGTCTGTATTGGCATGGAACCTTCCTTATGGAACCTTACGGTGGTACTGGACACAGGCCCAATAGGCCTGTAAGTCCAGATTTACAACTTCATCAATGCTAAAACTTATAGGGTGGCAGCCTGGGGTGGTGACAAACTTATCCTCTAAATTATATTTAATGGGCTGGTAATCCCAATATTTGTCTAGCCGTTTTTCAAAGGACGCCACACTTGCCACCTCTACTATTGTTAACTGGTTCACTACTTGAACAACGATATAGGCATCCAATGAGAAGCTCATCACCCATATCAAAAATCAGTTAAATCCAAAATGATTCCTGGAAATTTCTCCAGCTTTCAAACTGGTTTTGGTGTAAATTATTATCATTCAGCTTTCAAGTTCTGTTCTGTCACTAGATACCTTAAATTTTTTGGTATAACCACTAATCATTACCTAGACTGAAATAATCTCTTCTTCATTAAGTCTCACCCTTAACTCATGCAATTTTGTTTATCAACGTATCTGCATTTGCATACCAACATGTGAAATTTTTTTCTTTTGTTAAACTTCCTATTTGTGTTCACACCATTCGCTACTGGATATTGTGCATCTCTACCTATAAACACTTTCTGTTTTTTTTCACTACCATGTTTCCCGAGGGACCTCTTACTTCGTACATAAAATTTCCCGACTCATCAGTAAGTTTCTTTTGTTTAGCCTCTGACACCAGTCCTTTCAGATTTTCCCTCTGTGCACTTGTGAGGTCGTGTTGAAAAAATATACCTTTATAATCATCTATACCCTTCAATTTCTTGGTTTGCATCAGGACTTGTTGCTTAGTACTTGGTGCATCAAACCCAACAAGCAGTGGTCTAGACCACTCTGCTTTGTTTTCCATCTTACCCAACCTAATCACTTTCTTCAAGATGTTTCGCTGTAATCCAATTTCCAAAGCTTTATGAATTAATTTCTCGGTAAATCTCAGGTCATCTTCCTTTCGCCTTGCTCCTCCTTTATCCTTACTTTCTTGGACACCATAGATTATGATGTTTCTTCAGGCTTCCTCATCTTTGAGTTCTCCAAGTTCTTCTTATTATTTCTCTCTAATTTCTTCCTTCTGTTTAATATCATATTCCTCCCTTCTTTTCTGAAGCTGCTCAAATTCCTCTTTCATAATGTCCTGCAATATTGGTACAGCCTCCTTCCTCACAGAATCTGCATAACTGGTCCTGTTATCAAAATACGTGTTAAGCTATTCCTCAAACCCAGTAGCATTTGCTTCTAGATTAACAAGCCTCATTCCTGGTTTGCTAGAGTCTTTGTTATATTAGTCTCCTTTCTCACTGAGTGAAAAATACTGGGCCTTAACATATCCAAGCCTAACCTCTAAGGCTTTGTTATTGTTCTTCCCTTCATGTATATCTTCATTACATTAATTTTTCCCTCAATATCATCCTGCTTATTATGAAGGATTTTACTTTGTCCCTAAAGTTTATCTATGCACTTGTTTAGCTTCAAACAACCTCTTTTGCAGAAAGTGCAGTACAATGTAATCTGATCTCCAACTGATAATATATAGTCTTACACCTTATCTGGCATGCCTTGCAAGTTATATGGAACCATATTTTACATACCTCGCATTGCATAGCTTTATCTTCCATGTGCTGTCACTGCTTCTCAGACAGTTTTTTCCTATATTCTATATACTTATTTATTATTTATTTTTTATTTTCTCTGAATTTTCATGTGGATAAACTTTCTGGTTCTCTTCTCTTCAACCCGCAATATACCTCTTCTCATGAGTTCTTTATGCACAAAAGTATCATCTCAATTCCATAATCATCATGAGACTACTGTAACGCAAAATTTTCTTTCCTTCTTAAATGATCATTAATTACTTAGTTTCGATTCTACATCATTTATACAAAATATATCTTAATAACAACTTACTATGCCTAACTGTTCTATCTCAGATGAGAACCAATAGTACGTGCACTTTCTCTTTGAGTGTGTGGTCTTTTTGACCTCATTTTTTGTTTACATCCTCTACAATCGTGAAGGGCACTTGTCTTCTGATATTTCTTTTTACATTATCTGTGTGCCTGTGCCACTACAGACACTACATGTTATGTTATTCCTGTATCGGAAGAGTTTCCTAACATTTTTATGGAAGGGGACCCTCCTTTCAAAAATTAGTTCCCCTCCTCCTCTTCCTCCACCACCATCCATGTATGCCAGTAATTTTTAGTAAGTGGAATGATGTGCAGGCTTTTACTGAGAATCACCCAGATAAAACTGTGGGCAATAGAGTAGTGAACTTGGTTAATGACAATGCAATGAATATTTTTGGAAAAATTTACCAACTTAGAAAAAGACAAATTTCTCTGGATTGTTTCCTTGTGCCAGTAGGCAGAGAAGCAGCTTCCAAAAGAGAAAAGAAAAAGAAAACACCAGAAATACAGCTTGTATCGGAAGAGTTCCCTAAAGTTTTTATGAAAGGGGACTCTCCTTCCAAAATTAGTCCCCCTCCTCCTCTTCCTCCACCACCATCCCCGTATGCCAGCAACAATCATCCACAAAGGTAAATACAGTACTGTTTCTTACCACCAACTTTCTTTTTTACCTACAATATGTGCGCTTACCTCCTGTATTTGTTATTTGTGGGAGAATGACACAAATTTTTCAAAACATTGGACTTTGCTATTTTATACTGGGTATCAACTAGCGCATACTGTGTACATGTTTTACTTTAGTAAAGTAGAATTCCTTCTATTATTAATGTAATTTTCCTTTTACGGATGAAATACATCTACAGTGAACCTTCACTGTATCATGTTTCTTGGCTCGCGTTTTCACTGTACCGCGGTTTTTTTTTGGCAAATTATTTTTTTTGGGGGGTATATGCAAAAATATTAAAATATTTAAAAAATAAAAATTTTCAGTATTTTAATTTTTTTATGGGAAAAAAACAAATTTCACTACTTAATTGATAAAAAAAATTTATTTCCCAGCCTACGAATAATAAAACAGTAAAAAATAGTGAAAAACATAAATTTAGATATATAACTCACAGTATTGCATCATGTGAAATAGTGTCCGATAGCGTACAATGTATTGGGGTCGCACCTAAGTGAGCTAGCATATATTAAAATTTCCAGTAGTTTCATGATTTTATTGAAAAAAAAAACGTATTTCTTAGGCTAAGAATAATAAAACAGTAAAATATAGTAAAAAACATAAATACTAACAGTATTGCACCACATAAATTACGATACCGGTATCAGCGTTTCGGAAAACGCAAAGGCTCTCACCTACGTGACCTAGTGAATATTAAAATTTTCATTATTTTATTGATAAAACAAGTATTTCCTAGCCTAAGAATAATAAAACAGTAAAAAATAGTAAAAAACATAAATACAGTACTAACAGTATTGCACCATGTAAAATACGATACCGGTATCACGTTTCGGAAAACGCAAAGGCTCTCACCTACGTGACCTAGTGAATATTAAAATTTTCATTATTTTATTGATAAAACAAGTATTTCCTAGCCTAAGAATAATAAAACAGTAAAAAATAGTAAAAAACATAAATACTAACAGTATTGCACCATGTAAAATATGATACCGCTATCAGCGTTTCGGAAAAACGAAAAGGCTCTCACCTACGTGAGATAGTTCATGGAATGCTATTGGCTGAAAGATCGGGAGACGACGAATCACAGAATTGCTTTTCTGTATGTTCTGTATCATGGGGTCTGATTGGCTTTTTCATTGCAGTTTGCTTTTCCCACCATCTTCCATTGTCTCGCCTCACTCGTTCAGTCTAACTTACATGTGCGCCGTTCACGTTGTGCTTATTAATACGTTTTGCTTGAGATTGTATTTTCACGCGTAATTTAACCTTTGCAATGCCTCCCAAACGTCCTTCATCTTCTAAGGCTTCTGGTAGTCAGCCTAAGCGGCAAAGGAGGATGTTAACCAAAGTAGATAAGGTGAAACTCTTAGATATGTTGAAAGAAGGAAAAAGGTTTACGGATGTCGGCCGCTATTTTGGCCTCAATGAATCTACTGTTCGCTACATCAAAAAGTACGAGGTAAAGATCAGGAAAACAGCGAGCATTTCTTTTGATAAATCAGCGAAGAGGGTCGTAACATCCCGCAATAAGGCAGTAGTGCGGATGGAAACTGCTTTGGCCCTGTGGATTGCTGATTGCAGAAAGAAAAACATCAGCTTAGACACCAATATCATACAAAGAAAGGCGAAGAAGCTGTACGATACATTCGCTAAAAAACGAACCCATCGACGACAGTGGCGACCATAGAGAGGAGGAGGGGAGAGAAGATATTGACGACCCACAACCAGGACCCTCCAGCGATTCTCCACTGAGGATTCAACCGTTCATTGCTAGCAAGGGATGGTTCGCCAAATTTCAAAAACGCTATGGTCTAAAAAGCGTTTCAGTGCATGGTGAAGCTGCCTCTGCAGATACAGCTGCCGCAGAAAATTACATGAAGAACGACTTCAAGAAAATTATCGCCGAAGGGGAATATGTTCCTGAGCAAGTCTTCAACATGGATGAGACTGGCTTATTTTGGAAGAGAATGCCATCTCGCATTTTTCTCTTCAAGGAAGAAGCTAAGGCCCCGGGATTTAAAGTGCACAAAGATTGCGTTACCCTCATCATGTGCGGGAATGCTGCGGGCTTCATGTTAAAGCCCGGGCTTATCTACAAGTCAAAGAACCCTAGGGCTTTGAAGAACAAGAATAAGAATCTGCTGCCAGTGTATTGGGTGCATAACACTAAGGCCTGGATCATGAAAAGCCTCACATCGGACTGGTTTCACCAATGCTTTAACCCTCAGGTTAAACTTTATCTTGCAGAAAAAGGCCTTGAATTTAAACTTCTTCTTTTGATGGATAATGCTGGTGGCCACACAACTAATCTCGAATATAAAGGTGTTCAAGTCGAGTTCCTGACACCGAATACGAAGTCCCAGATTCAGCCTATGGATCAAGGCGTTATTCGTGCGTTCAAGGCCCTCTACACACGAAATGCCCTGGCGAACCTGGTTGAATCCATGGATTCGGACATAGACTTCTCAGTGAAGACGTACTGGCGTAATTACACGATTGCCACATGCCTTCAAAATATTCAGAATGCAATCATAGAGATGAAGTCGGCCACAATCAATGCCAGCTGGAAGAAATTGTAGCCCGAAGTCTTCCATGACTACAAGGGATTTGCTCCTGACGAAGTCCATAACTCGGCAGTTGCAAAATCTGTGAAGTTGGCTGCATTGCTAGGAGGAGAAGGCTTTAAAGATATGACTCACGAAGATGTGAATGAACTGACTGACTGCCACTCGCAGTCTTTGAGTGATGAAGACTAGGAAGAAATGACGAAATCAGCAAGCGAAGAAAAGGAAGAACTTCAGGAAACGCACGAAGAAATTGAAGAACCTGGCCTTACACTCGAACGTCTGGCAGCCATATATCAACATGTGAAAGCAGCCCAACAACTCTCGCAGGAATATTACGATAATATGGTTCGTTCGGTGACCTTCTGTAATTTTCTCGACGATGCCATGATTCCTTACCATACCATCTTCCAACAAAAGAAGAAACAGCGACAGCAACTCCCCATTACCATGTTCTTCTCCCCCAAAAAGCAGCCGTAAAGCTTTTATTGGCTGTGAAATAATTTCCTCCAGGGTCAAGAAACGTCATAACCACCTCAGTCACGGTAAGTTTACCTATCACGTACATATATATTTACGTTGCATGCTGTTATTTATAATGTAAAGGGTGTTTTTTTAACAGTGCAGGGAGGGTTTATACACTACGTAAACGTAATAATAATTGTAAAATACCTATGTACATGAGTATGTCATGTCATTACCACCTCATTCACCGTAATTTTATCTATCACTTTCATATAAATTTACGTTGCATGCTGTTATTTATGAAGTAAAGGGTGTTTTTTTAACAGTGCAGGGGGGGTTTATACAGTACGTAAACATAAAAATAATTGTAAAATACCTATGTACATGAGTATGTCATGTAATTACCACTTCATTCACCGTAATTTTATCTATCACTTTCATATAAATTCATATTGCATGCTGTTATTTATAAAGTACAGGGTGTTTTTTTTAACAGTGCAGGGAGGGTTTATACAGTGTAAACGTAAAAATAAATTTAAATATCTATGTACATATAGGCTGATCCTACTTCGCGATTTTCCTGTCTTGCGCTCGGTCCCGGAACTGAACCATTGCAATAATTGAAGGAACACTGTAATCTGTATTATATTTCATGTTTTTAGTGACTAGAAAAATTTTAAAATTAATATTTATTGCGACCAGGAATGGATTAATTTAATTTACATGCTTTTCGATGGGAAAACTAAATCCAACCCACGAACAATCCAACCCTAGAACAGGTTTTAGGCACGAATTAAGTTCGTGGGTTGGAGTCACCACTGCATCAGGTAAGTATTTGCATGTATGATCAAAGCCTCTTTACAAAAATTTATAAAAATGAAAGATAATGTAAGAGTAGTGTGCATAAGCCCTCAGAGAGGGCAGAGATGCTTACCTTACTGCCCTTTAAGGGTAGTAAATCTGCATAAGCCCTCCACCAAGTGCCATTTTACATAAATATAGATTTTGGTTCTTGGGGGACCTCAGTAGCACGGTGGTTAAAGTATTCAGCTCAGGAAGTGATAAATTCACAATCAAGTCCAATGCAGGGCATACAGCATTCTCCAGCTCCAACCTCTCAGCATCCACCCCCATAATGACTATTAAGGGACATTAGGGAAGGCTTTGAACCTTAATTCCCTAGCTCCAATCTGTCTGTGTCCACACCCTAGACAGGGAATTAATAGTGACACATAAAACAGCAAACAAACAAGCAAACAGATTCTATTTCTTCCATATATATCTTTTCGATCAGAGTAAAGAAATAATAGGTCAAGTGGGCAGGAGCTCATTTTTTTAAGGATACAATAGTTTACTTGGCTATGTAGTCAAAACCATACAACAAGCAACTTACAATTACAGCTCTCATCACCCTACTAAAAACACTGCAAATACCTGCAGGGATGAACAGATGCCACAGGAGGTCCAGCTAAATTTGGATGAGTTTCCATGGTAACGGTCTTATTGGCGTGATCTTGACTAAAATCTTCATACATCTCCTCAACAGAAAGTGGCTGCCGGCCCTGAAATCACAAAACATGCCAGTCATTTCCCCCAATATATTACGTTAATCATCCAGGGACCAATTTATCATAGCAGTGGAATGCTCAACTCTGGAGGGGTGACAGACCTGTGATCAAGCCCATGACGAAGCATTAGGAAAGGCATCAAGCCTCAATTCCCCAACTTCAATCTGCCTTTGTCTGCTCCCAGTAAAAGAAAATTATGCGAGAGCAAGCTTTAGCTACTTATCTTCAATAATATTTTTTGAGGTTATATCTACAATAAAAAATTCTTTAGCATAACTTTCTTTTTCAATGAACAATATAGAATAAACACCCAATTCCCATGTATTATACGATTAAATAATGGTAGCCATACAAACATAAAATGACTGCAATCCCCCTTGAAAGGAAGATGGTTAAGTCATAGCATATATGCTCTCATATATAAGCATGACAAACGTTTATAACAAAACATTTAAATGTGTAAGACATACTTGCTGCATCCAATTAATTTCATTTAGCTCGGCAAGATTTTCCTTATCTGAAATAATCCTTTTCAAGAAAGATAACATGCAGTGCTTATTCACTTTTATCTCCGTCACTACTGTACTATACATAAAAAAAAATACAGGTTTAAAAAGGAGACAGCAGTAGCACAGTGGTTACGTCACTCAATTCGATAGCAACAAACCCTTCTTTGATCCCACTGCAGGGCATTAGGAAGGCCATCAAGCCCTAATTTCCTATCTCCAACCTGTATGTGTCCACCCTCACTTTGAAGGGGATTAATAGTGACACATAATATAGCAAAAATTCATCATTTCTGTTTTCAGCTTTAGCCTATTTCAATACGGGTTCGTTGTTTATTGCTAGCCTTCCAACTTCTCCAGTCTCGCGTATCCAGTTCCCTCAGACTGGTGTTTCTCAAACTTTTTAGTTATTCCAGAATAACTAAAATTCCAGGGTGCACTTTATATTTTAATAAGGAAAAATTAGACATGAAATTTGACAATAGGGAGATAACAAAGAAGTCTATGAATATACTGAATATATTTGTTACATAATTTTATATGAAATTTTTTTCATTTATGATATGGTTTAGATCTCCATAATTTTATGTCTTTAAGCATTTTCATTGTACTAAAACAGGTGTCAAATAAAAAGTAAAACTGTTGGCAACAAATTAAACACAAATTTCACAATTAATTCTTTGAAGAAAAAACTATCTCTCTCTTCACATACACATAACACTGTTATATTTATATTTATGCAAGACATATTTGTACTTATATATGTGTATGTATTTGAATATAGTCAATATACATATTATTGAAATAATTTTAATAATAAAAGAATTTTGATTTAAGTAATGATTTATATCTCCATAATTAAACCTAAATATTTTCCAATGTAAATAAACAATTGTCAAATGAAAAGTACACTTTCACCACAAAATAAAATTGTAAAATTAATTGAAGTAAGATATACATCTAGGATTTTTCTCAAAAGACCACTTAAAAAAAGCTAGTCAGTCAGTGCATATCATATGAGAAATTCAAATATCAGTAGTAAAGCATAAATGTATTGCTGTATAGTATTTATTCACAATTGGAATTAAGGAAAAATGAAGTTTTAATCTAATTATGAATTATACCAAGAATGCAACAAATACATCGGACCTATGGAAGAGGTGTTTCATGGGAAAAAATTACCAGTAGGCCTAAGAAGAAAATTATCATTAATGCTTGTCATATTTTATTAGCATGCCTAAAGAAAATTTGGAGGAAAGTTTTCATTAAAAAGGATTTTATAAAGATATTACTATTTTTTAGAGAGGGTGATAATAATTGATTTAAATCTTTTGAGGAAAGGAAAAAGATTATCAAATCCTTCTTAAAGGTTAAAAAATTTAGCATCCGGTTTAAAATATCAAATGGAAGAAACCTGACTCTGACATGTCTTTAGCTTTTTAAAAATACTGATTTTATAAATATAAAATTAAATCATAAAGCACTGCACTCTTCCGCTAACTTGGGGCCCAATTGGTTATAATTCAAGGTGCACTGTTCGAGATACACTGCCTTAGCCCCTGATCTTGCTTATTAGGAATAAAATATATATCTCTTGAAGTTAACAAATGCATTTTTGCTCCTGCTACTATTATACATGCCGCTTTTCAAGCTTCTTTTTTAGCTTTGTCTAGTTTTGCTTACTCGCTTCTTTTGAAAACCTCATTACACATCATATCTATTTCTCTTGCCTACATTGCACCTATTCTTGGCTTCAACTGCACCAGACAAGAGCCTGAAATAAAAGCAGCTACACCAGAAAAGAGCCTGAAATAAAAGCTGCTACACCATACAACACATATACATGCAGCAGCCTTTCTTTTATTTTTTAATTCTCTAGCACATACACACCAATATCTGGGAACCATGCTATTTTTTTTTTTTTATGTATGACACCGGGACGGGCAAAATCTGCCCTCATCAATAAAGGTAATGTTACACGAAGGAAAACGACAGACAGAAAAAACAGTCAAAGTACAGAGGACCTAGAGATATGAAGGATTAGGCGCTGAGATGACGATATATCTGCTTTTTGAAGGATGATATGTCATAAGAATTAGGAAAGACAGAAGGAGGAAGCGAGTTCCAGAGTCTGGAGGTAGATGGGAAGAGGCAGTCGCCGCACCGATCAATCCGCGAGCTACAAATCTCCACACAGTACCTGAGAGATGAGGCCGCTTGGGGAGTGTTACGCAGCCTCGGCAGTGGGGAAGGGATGCAACTCGCCAACTTATCAGAGTAGCGATAGAAAAGAGAAAAGGAATACAGTAATCCCTTGTTTATCACAGTGGTTAAGTTCCGGGACCGGTGGCGATAGGTGAATTTCCGCGAAGAAGGAGCACCTTAAATTTTTTTTTTTTTTTTTTTTTTTACACTTCTTCCATGAGTACAAGGAGGATTACGATAAGAAAAGACCATCATCATCAATATATATATATATATATATATATATATATATATATATATATATATATATATATATATATATATATATATATATATATATATATATATATATATATATATATGAATCATTTTTTACCCCGACCGGGACTCGAACCTAGGACTTATGATTACTAAGTCAAGGCGCTACCACTACACCACAGAAGGTTAAAAGGAACCCAACCTTATAGCTTATATCTGCTATACATAGGAATGAACGCATTCTAACTGAATGCCACTATGTTCATATTACAGATTCCCCAACCTCAGTCGTGGCTTCATTTTAGCATTTAATTCGATTCCCAATCTCATTTGGGCCATGAAATAACCAAATAGCACATTACATATGTGAAAACATGAATCATTTTTTACCCCGACCGGGACTCGAACCTAGGACTTATGATTACTAAGTCAAGGCGCTACCACTACACCACAGAAGGTTAAAAGGAACCCAACCTTATAGCTTATATCTGCTATACATAGGAATGAACGCATTCTAACTGAATGCCACTATGTTCATATTACAGATTCCCCAACCTCACTCGTGGCTTCATTTTAGCATTTAATTCGATTCCCAATCTCATTTGGGCCATGAAATAACCAAATAGCACATTACATATGTGAAAACATGAATCATTTTTTACCCCGACCGGGACTCGAACCTAGGACTTATGATTACTAAGTCAAGGCGCTACCACTACACCACAGAAGGTTAAAAGGAACCCAACCTTATAGCTTATATCTGCTATACATAGGAATGAACGCATTCTAACTGAATGCCACTATGTTCATATTACAGATTCCCCAACCTCACTCGTGGCTTCATTTTAGCATTTAATTCGATTCCCAATCTCATTTGGGCCATGAAATAACCAAATAGCACATTACATATGTGAAAACATGAATCATTTTTTACCCCGACCGGGACTCGAACCTAGGACTTATGATTACTAAGTCAAGGCGCTACCACTACACCACAGAAGGTTAAAAGGAACCCAACCTTATAGCTTATATCTGCTATACATAGGAATGAACGCATTCTAACTGAATGCCACTATGTTCATATTACAGATTCCCCAACCTCACTCGTGGCTTCATTTTAGCATTTAATTCGATTCCCAATCTCATTTGGGCCATGAAATAACCAAATAGCACATTACATATGTGAAAACATGAATAATTTTTTTTTTTTTTACCCCGACCGGGACTCGAACCTAGGACTTATGATTACTAAGTCAAGGCGCTACCACTACACCACAGAAGGTTAAAAGGAACCCAACCTTATAGCTTATATCTGCTATACATAGGAATGAACGCATTCTAACTGAATGCCACTATGTTCATATTACAGATTCCCCAACCTCACTCGTGGCTTCATTTTAGCATTTAATTCGATTCCCAATCTCATTTGGGCCATGAAATAACCAAATAGCACATTACATATGTGAAAACATGAATCATTTTTTTTTTTTTTTACCCCGACCGGGACTCGAACCTAGGACTTATGATTACTAAGTCAAGGCGCTACCACTACACCACAGAAGGTTAAAAGGAACCCAACCTTATAGCTTATATCTGCTATACATAGGAATGAACGCATTCTAACTGAATGCCACTATGTTCATATTACAGATTCCCCAACCTCACTCAGGGTAAAAAAT
>JAXCGZ010002026.1:125000-131386 GCA_037179515.1 Halocaridina rubra | reverse complement strand
TATATATATATATATATATATATATATATATATATATATATATATATATATATATATATATATATATATACATATACACTCTCTTTTAAAGATGTGGTCAGCCTGTTAGCTTTATAACATGCAGCAGTATGCGAGTATGCACAATATCAATATGCATATAATTAAAAAGACGCTAAAGCAGCATGCCTCAATTAACATTAATACTGTATATATTAAAAAAAAGAGAAATAGCAGGTCAGGGGGAGACATTGTTTCCTTTAATGAAGCCAGAGATCTTAAAGATACTCTACTGTCACTGATCCATAGATTTAATGCTGTACTCATTGAACCTGGTGAGATGACATTGTATATGTCATAAACACCACATTTTCTCATGCCTTCTTATCCTTACATGAATCTATGATAGAGAGAAGCTGTATGATTCAATATGTAGAATTAAACTTAGTATTTCCTACTTGGGATCCAGGTGATATGTATGCACTGAACTAATGACGGTAATATTCACATTTTGAAGGCATTGGCATTAACCGATTTTATTAATTAGTTATTCAATTAATTAATTCATTTATTTATTTATTTCAAATTCAGCTGAACGAAGTTTCGGACTTCGATGGAAAGGGATATGACAATAGAGGTCTTGTTCCTGAAGACTTTACTCAACAAACGCCACAAAATCCTGCTGCAAGAAGCATTGACAGAGTAAGTACAAGCAAGGATAACTAATGCTATTCATAGAGTTCTGAAAGGAAATACAAATATGAAGGAGGATAGGCCCAGGAAAATATTACAAGGGGATTATTTTTAGGAGACCAAGAGTAGATTCTGCAAGGCCCTTGAGCTGGAGGTGTTAAAAATTTTAACTTTTTTTATAATTGTGACACCAGGACAGGCTAAAAAATAAAGAATATATCTGTCCTCATCGAGCGTGGCACGAAGAAAACATAAACTAACAAGAAATAGAGATGGGGAGTGTTGTGGATCATCAGATGTGAAGGGATAATAAGAGATGTATAACGAGTATCCAAGAATAATCGGTGTTGATGTAGGCACAGAAAAAGAACCGTAACTGAAGGAAGACTTAACATCGAAATGTCCTGAATAGTCCTATATAAATCCAGGAAACCCTTCAGCTGTAATTCCACAACGATTGGCTGGTGCCATGGGCCAACCTACTACATATAGCTACACATCAGGGAAATCCTGAGAAGACTAAAGTTATAGGGCTAAAAAGTCTTGTAGTTGGTAATAGATTGTACATACTCCCAATACTCATATTTCATCGGAAAAACAGATTGCAACCCAACAAAATATTGCTAAACCCCATTTTGAATCTGAAAGCAACTTTGTTTACTCCTCCCGGTGGCACACCTGTAAAATAACCTTCGCTTCCTTAATCTACAAAACTATCAGCAACTGGTAGCCAAGTATCTATAAGTCCAATACTCAAGTTCTATTAACAAAGACAAAAAACCACAATTGAATATCTTTAAGCAAAACTAATAATTTTTTTCCAGTCTTATGCTGACACTGAGAATGTACCTGCAATCCCTTCCTCCGAAAGGGCCATCTACAGAAATTCCAGCCAGGCACCCCATCAGGTAGCAATTCCTAGGGTTGTTGGTGTATCCAGAAAGCCCGGAGGAGATGATTCACGACCCGCAAGCCAACATGGCAGTCTTCACGGTTATCCAGCTGCATCACGTCCAGCCCCTGACCCTGATTATGACGATCCTTATTCTCTTGAGAGACGAGGGGCTAATGTCAAAAGAGTAACCTCTGGCGAGATGAGAAGAGTATACTGATCTTAATAATATGTCAGAATTCCTTACATAAACACAGGGAATGGAGACGTGCTGATTCTTTTTAGATTTTGTATAGCAATGTCAAAATATGGCTCTGCTTTTCCCCGGGAACAGGAGATATTTTTATGCTTATGATTTGTTACATCTGGTTCTCAAAATGTATTATTTCCCGTTGTAAGGAAGGGGACTGAGAAATACGCTTTCTTGCATACTGTGATTTGTGGAGTTGTTGATATTGATTCACAAAACGTCTTTCATCCCCCTTGGTAGGGATAATAAAAGCAGATGTAATTCCCTGTTACACTCGTCATTATGAAAGCTCTTAATCCATATGATGAGAATGCGGACTTTGTTATTTTTGATTCTCTTTCTTACTTTTTATCCCGTATACTTAATTCTCAATCGTATTATCAGTATTATTATAATTTCTAATATTAGTTTTATCATTATTATTATTTCTATTTTATTATTATTATTATCATTATTATTATTATTATTATTATTATTATTATTATTATTATTATTATTATTATTATTATTATTATTATTATTATTTTATTATTATTATTATCATTATTATTATCATTATTATTATTATTATTATGATTATTATTATTATTATTATTATTATTATTATTATTATTATTATTATTATTATTATTATTATGATTGTTATTATTGTTATTATTATTATTATTATTATTATTATTATTATTATTATTATTATTATTATTATTATTATTATTATTATTATTATTATTATTATTATTATTATTATTATAATTATTATTATTATTATTATTATTATTATTATTATTATTATTATTATTATTATTATTATTATTATCATTATTATTATTATTATTATTATTATTATTATTATTATTATTATTATTATTATTATTATTATTATCATTATTATTATTATTATTATTATTATTATTATTATTATTATTATTATTATTATTGTTTTTATTATTATTATTATTATTATTATTATTATTATTATTATCATTATTATTATTATTATTATTATTATTATTATTATTATTACTCTTATTACTATTATTATTATTATTATTATTATTATTATTATTATTATTATTATTATTATTATCATTATTATTATTATTATTATTATTATTATTATTATTACTATTATTATTATTATTATTATTATTATTATTATTATTATTATTATTATCATTATTATTATTATTATTATTATTATTATTATTATTATTATTATTATTATTATTATTATTTTTATTATTATTATTATTATTATTATTATTATTATTATTATTATTATTATTATTATTATTATTATTATTATTATTATTATTACTATTATTGTGATTATTATTGTTATTATTATTATTGCTTTTATCATATTATTATTATTATTATTATTATTATTATTATTATTATTATTATTATTATTATTATTATTATTATTATTATTATTAGTAGTAGTAGTAGTAGTAGTAGTAGTAGTAGCAGAAGTAGAAGTTTATGAATAATTCAGAAATAAGATGAAGAACAGTTGGAAAAAGACAGGCTGAATGAATAAATAGTCGAAGTAATAAAGACGTAAAGAGATGGCTGGACTATACGCCCTGAGATGGGATAGATCCGCTTTTTGAAGGAAGACGGATCATAAGAATTAGAAAAGACAAAAGGAAAGGGAGAGATTAGAGTTTGGAGGTGGATGGGAAGGAGCAGTCTCTGCATTACCTGTGACACGATACCTTGGCGAGGGCTACGAGGCCTCGGCAGTGAGGGAGGGATACAACTCACATACTCATCAAAGCAGCGATGGAAGTAGTAATGATAGAAACAGAAAGAAATGATTCCTTACGGCAAAAAGAAAGATAATCCAGATTCAACCCTATTAATAAGGTGTATATAAGAAGAATAACCACAGATGTGCAAGCAGTATTCTAAGTAGACACTGATACGATCTTTATAGATATTGAATAAATGAAAAGAGGAACAGTAATGAAGAAAACGAAACGGAATCCCCCATTTATTTCGATGCAGATTAAGAAATTTGGATTATGTAACTCCTCCATGACAAATTAGAGGTTATCTGGATTCCTAATATGTTAATGGAAATAAAAGAGTAAATAGTTGGTTACTTTCGAAGACAATAGAGCTATCAAGAGAAGAAGATAAAGAGATAGCCAGAAACTGTGTAGAAGGCATTACATCTAACCAGATTTTGGGTGCCCCACTCAGATATTCTCTGTAAATCGGAGTTGAAAGTTGAAGTTAGAGTGATATGAAGCTGATTACGAGTATTAGATGAAGGTTTTGAAGAGAAAGCAGAGGATTATTAAAGGGTAGAATCGTCGGCAATGGCATGGAGAAGAGAGGAGAATGGGGACTGGAGAAGATCGTTGATGAAGAAGAGGAACAGAGTTGGTGAAAGAACAGAGCCCTGAGGAACACTGCTGATAAATGTGAAAGAACTAGACTTTGCGCCGTCAACAACCACAGATATAAAACGATCAGAAAAAAATTAGAGATCAGAGAACAGAGAGAATGGGTAAATAAGTATGTTATTTTTCTATGACCTATATATTCACTGAATTTCTAAATATATAATTACAATAACTGAACCTTTTCCAACAAGAATATCATATTCATTCAATTATAGACTATGAGTGCAATACACTGACCTATTCAAACACTACAAAATGTAGTCGCAGTTTCTTTTCGATGTCTTAAACTGTTTTTCGTTACATTGTGATTTAAAGATTTGTTAAAACATTGTTTAAGCTTTTCATTATTCCTCTGATTGATTTACTTATGTCAAAAGTGGCATATTATTAATTATAATTACTAATTAAGGGGTTGGAGAAACAGACTACTGTTCTGACGAAGAACGGCAATGGAGGGAATATAAGAAGAAAAAGATTGGCAATCCCTCTCTCTCTTTCTCTCTCCCACTCAGATCTTATATTCTAGCCTCAAAGAAACTCACAGAAGATGTGGGAACAGGTTAGGTATACTAAAAGCCAGGCTGCCCCACTTCTTATGTTACATTTGTGGTCACCCTTATTTGATTCCAAAGAATTATATAACACGTATTAAAAATACTGCACAAAAGACGACTGAAGTACCTAAAAAGACTGTCGTTTAAGCAGTAAAGTCTTAAAATAAGTCATGGAAATTGAGGTAAGGGACAGAGATAGAAAGACCGCCAAAGGAGGGGGAAAATAACTAGCAGCTATGGCTACTGTAGTAGCTTGAACGACATGTTTTACTAAAATGATTTTTTCTTTTAAATGATTAATACACATACACAAAACTAAGAAAATATGCATTATATTAGGCACTATTCTTTATAGAACATATAGTCATATTTAAATAGATAAGCCAATATATAAGCAATTAAATATTAAATCAAGTCACAAAAATTAAAAGAAAAGAATAAGTTAATAAGTTTGTTACTGTTGATCTACCTTCAGAGAAAGTAGATCAACAGTAACAAACTTATTAGAATTTTATGATGAGGTAAGCCAAATCTTACAGGAAAGAGAGGGCTGGGCAGATTGCATATTCCTAGACTTCCAGAAAGCGTTTGACACTGTTCCACATGGGAGACTTATTAGGAAGCTGTAATCAATGGCTAGAATAGGTGGAAATGTTTTGGAATGGATAAAAACTTACTTAGAAGGAAGGGAACAGAGGGTTAGAGTAAGACACTCAGTGTCTGAATGGAGAAGAGTTAGTAGTGGAGTTCCACAGGGTTCAGTTTTAGGGCCACTTTTGTTCCTTGTATATGTAAATGACCTACAAGAGTCTGTAAATTCATTCATGAATATGTTTGCAGATGATGCAAAGATTGTGAAGAAAGTAAAAAACGAGAACAATGGTAGAGAACTTCAGGAGAATCTAAATAATCTGCATGAGTGGTCACAAAAGTGGCTAATGAAATTCAATACTTCAAAATGTAAGGTAATGAGAATGGGTACAAGTGCAAGAAGGCCCAAGTTTGACTACTCGGTGGCTGGAGTACAACTTCAAGAGACAGAAAATGAGAGAGATCTAGGAGTAAACATACTGGCAGATTTGTCTCCAGAAATACATATAAATGGCATAGTAAGGGCAGCATATGCATTCTTATCAAATGTAAGGGTAGCCTTCAGGCACATGGACAAGGAAATGTTCAGAAATATTTATGTAACCTATGTGAAGCCAAAACTGGAATATGCAGCCCCCTTTTGGAATCCGCACTTGAAAAAGCACATAGCTAAGCTTGAAAAAGTTCAAAGACATGCCACGAAACTGGTGCCAGAAATACGCAATCTCAGTTATGATGAGAGGCTGAGGGAATTAGACTTACCATCACTCGAAGCTAGAAGAGTGAGGGGGGATATGGTGACAGTCTTTAAATTCCTTCATGGTTATGATAGAGTGGATAGGGATCGATATTTTGATATGGCTGGCTCTAGAACAAGAGGTCATAGTTTGAAGCTTCGTAAGAAAACTTCTTTGCAGGATGTAAGGAAATACTTTTTCAGTGTAAGAGTAGTTGATAATTGGAATTGGCTAAGCGAGGAGGTAGTTAATGCT
>JAXCGZ010002026.1:117500-120000 GCA_037179515.1 Halocaridina rubra | reverse complement strand
ATTATTTATTGCTTTTTGGATTAAAGAATACCATTGCTTTAAGTGTTTTTCTATATCAAAAATGCAATTAATGGAGGTATTACTTGTGATATCATGAGTGAATTTATCTTCTAAGAAAGATTTAAAATTATCCCAGTTTACATTTCTAAAATCTCTACTGGGGGGAATTCTAATAGCTAAAGGTTCTGTTGAGAATTTAATTATTAAAGGTAAATGGTCAGAGGTGGTTAAGGGTCCCTTTTCTATTGAATAATTCAAATAATGATTCTTGTTACTTATGATAATATCCGGTCTGGAGAATTCAGATCCTTGAGTCATGGTTCTGAAGTCAGGTCCTAGAATTTTAATTAGATTATTAGTTATTAGATTATTTAAGAAGTTACCAGTTATATTACAATAATTGTGACCTAGAATATGATGTTTAGGATTAAGATCTCCAATTAGGTAAGCTGGGATGTTTTTTCTTATCAGTTTTAGAATGTCTTCATATGGGATTTGTAATCTTCTGGGTGGTAAGTAAGTAGTTCCTATAATAATGGGGCCGTTTTTAGTTTCAATTCTTAGTGCTAGTAAATCAGTATCGAAGTCATCTATGAATTTATGAACAATATTACGTTTAATGGCAATTGCTATACCTGCATGAGCTTCATTTAAAAAATTTCTCTGATGAATATTATAACCAAAATTTTTTATTTTACCGTTAGTTCTAGAGGTAATATTGAGAAGTATTATATCTGGGTCAAATTCCCTATAAACGTTATATAATTCATTACTTCTAATATTAGTCCAAGCTATTACGTTATGCTGAATGATAGTTAATTTATTATTATTATTATTAGCCATATTGAATGTAGTAAAAAATATAAAGGATGAGTTAATTATTTAAGTTTGAGGAGGACTCTGTTCTCTTATATAGCCCTTGGTCTAATGAATTATAGTGATTTCTTTCTAAGTATTGAATTCTGATGTCAGTAAGATCGATTTTATTACGTTCTAGGAAAAGGTGGACTTCTTGAGGATTGTAGTTGCCATTATGGTAAATATATTTAAGTTTATTGGTGTTAAGTAAAGTATCTCTAATGACTTCTACATTTATTTCGGAGGGTAATTGTCCATCAAGTTTTCCTACTATTTTAAAGTTAAGGTCTTTTCTAAGTTCTATTCTCTCTTTCTGTTTCATAGCTGACTCTTCATACTTTTGCTGATCTGTACTATGTTTGGAAATTTTCTTTTTTTCAGTTGTCGTACGTTTGGAGACTGCTCCTAGTGGGGACTGATTTGGACGTTTTTTTATGGGCTGAGAGGAAGTATCTTCGTCCATTATTTCTTCTGTCTCTACTACTGTTGCTTCTAGCACAGAAGCAGCTGCTGGTTCTTTTGTTACAGTTATATTAGTGTTTTTGGGGATACTTTTTGGAAGAGTCATCTTTGGTATGCCATTGAGTTCGTATATTTCATTAACTTTGGCCTCAAATGACCCTGGGGTGATGGAATCCATCATCTGGCCATATACTATGACAGTGGTAATTTTTTCTGCATTTATGGGGAAATTAAGTTCAAGTTTTAATTGTCTGTCTGAGGAGCTATGGGGTTTAGCTGCACCTAGCATTTCAGCAAATGAAGGTTTGGGTGTTTTTTTAGCTTGCCTAATTTCTGCTAATTTATCTTTTTTCCTCTGCTTCCTTTCTGGACACCCTGCAGCTAGAGTGGAGTGCTCACCTGAGCAGTTAATGCATTTCTTAACTCTGGTCGTGCATTTATTTTCATTCCACCTATGGCCTTCTTGGGCACATTCTGAGCAAATGGTGGTTTCTTTCTTGCACTCTTTGGTAGAGTGCTCAAAAGAATAGCACTTCATGCATGTGTTAATTTGAATGAAAATTTCCTCCTCAATGTTACTTTCATTTATCCTAATGTTAAAAAGAAGGAGTCCCTGAGATTTTATTTTATTGGCCATGCTGATGTTTTGGAAACCTATCTTGAAGAGATATTTATTATTAGGGATTCTAATTACTGACCCTACTTTAGTTCCCTGGATATGTTTTTCTATTTCTGCAATGATTTCTTCATCCCTATGAGAGGTAATATACTGGTCAATGCCAAGGATTACTACAGTTCTTTGGGCATTAAATTCAGGGGGCATAGTGATTTCAAATCTTTCATTGTCAAAGATGTCAGAAACTTCAGGTGAGTTAAGTTTCTCTAGGTTCTCGTCGGCAAGGACAAGAATAAATCCAGTTTGAATGTTTATGACCTTAAAAACAACAATGTTGCTTTGGGCAAGACATTTGAATATGTCATTTCTGCGCCTAGCAGGATCCCCGTGGGGATCACGGTCCCTGATTCGAGCTCTACCCATTATTAAAGCATAACAAAAACAAACAAGATCTTAGATATTATGGATTAAGTTTGGCCTACTGGCGCACAAGAGGCAGCTCCATTTTTGAATGGTATTTTCAGCATGTCTAACCTATTCTATTCTACTCTACTTATTTATTTT
>JAXCGZ010002026.1:107500-112500 GCA_037179515.1 Halocaridina rubra | reverse complement strand
TGAACTTTTGAAGATTTTATGCTCTTGACTGCTTCGTAGTATGGATGCTTAAATATTATTGCTTCTGGTTTACATACATACATACATACATACATACATACATACATACATACATATATATATATATATATATATATATATATATATATATATATATATATATATATATATATATATATATATATATATATATATATAATGAATGTCGGTTATTACTTGTTTGCGAAAAGACTACGGATCTGTGTTTTAACACATGAATATAAGAACGTGGCTATGTCAGGTTAGATTAGGTTAGGTTAGTTAAGATTTATAAAGTTTCAATAGTTGGCATGTTTGAGAGAGAGAGAGAGAGAGAGAGAGAGAGAGAGAGAGAGAGAGAGAGAGAGAGAGAGAGAGAGAGAGAGAGAGAGAGAGAGAGACTGAATGCCTTTGCATTCCCCACAAAATTAGGATTTCAATGAATCTTCATTAACTCGGAGATTCAGCGTCAATCCTCCATCCAGTATCTACACAAACCGAGATGGCAATAGCCAATCCTCCCATGACCACAAATAAATGCTAAAATGTGCACTCACTAAACTTGCTAATGCCACAGGGGTTGGCATAAAAGAACCGGCATTACTCACACTTTCTTGTCTATGAAATATTTTGACTGAGAGTCGACCAAAAACACCTTCAGGGAAGTGACTTCAGGTCCTTCTGGGTGAATACCAGGTGTGTAGTCCACAAACTTTCTCACTTCCAGGACATCTCCATATTGGCACTTTTGAAGTGAAAATTTTCTTATTTTTTATTTTTATTTTTATTTTTTTATCTCTGGCTTCACTGATATACGTAATGTAATGGTCAAAGAAATAAGCATACTAAAATCACCAGAAAATATAATATAATAATAAACCTTTATTTCCATTATACAATGGGTATTCGTCAGCCGGGGCAAGCCCCAACCCCCCACTGTGGTGCCCGACCACAGCAGTGACCTTGCCAGTAAACAGCTTAAGCTCTCGGTCTTGGACGGGAACCGATCTCTCGACCTCATGAATGCGAAGCCAGCGCGTTACCACTGTAGTAGCCAGAAGGTTTCAAAGAAGTAGGAAATCTCTCTGATAAATGAAATGAATGTCTGAGGCAGTATTATTCCTGCTTCAATGTGACCCGTGGGGCTTTTCACACTTAATTAAATCTCTTCGTAAATAGAGATCTACATTTCAAGTAAATAATTCCATGAATGGAAAAGTGAAATATACATATGTCTGCCTTCGTACAGGCTTTCGAATCAGCAATAGAGGTCAAATGAGCAGAATTTTGAGTAGTGTGTGTTTATGCCCTGCTCTTGCACCTAAAAGAAAGGTTTCCTACTTCTTTTAAACATTCTGTGGTAAAATAGGTAGCATTTTAAGCAAACTGATGGACTGTAAAGTATGTTGTAAAGGATTGAATATTGGAAAGTAGTTTCATATTTACAGTCTATGCATGCGTACATACATACATACATACATACATACATACATACATACATACATACATACATACATACATACATACATACATACATAAATAACTTGCATGTTATTACCTAAATGTGATTACGGGAAAGAGACTCAAGCTCGTAGCTTCCTGTCTGCTGGTCAATTCCATGTTCTACTTAGTGATACTTATCATACTTGTCCTTAAAACTTTGGACTGAGTTAGCATTCACTACCTTCTCTCTTAGCGAATTCTAATTATCAACTACTCTTACACTAAAAAAGTACTTCCTTACATTCTGCAAAGAAGTTTTCTCACGAATCTTCAAACTATGACACTCTAAGAAAATATCGACCCCTATCCTCTTTGTCATAAACATGAAGGAATTTAAAAACCTTCATCATATCCCCCTCATTTTTCTAGCTTTGAGTGATGGTAAGTCTAATTCCCTCAGCCTCTCCTCATAACTGAGATTGCATATTACTGGCACCAGTTTCGTGGCATGTCTTTGAACTTTTTACGGCTTAATACATACTTTTTCAAATGTGGATTCCAAAAAGGGGTTGCATATTCAAGCTTTAGCCCCACATAGGTTACATAAATATTTCTGAACATTTTCTTGTCCATGGGCCTGAAAGCTACCCTTATATTTGCTAAGAAAGCATATGTTCCCCTTACTATGCCGTTTATATGCATTTCTGAAGACAAATCGGTCAGAATGTTTACTCCTAGATCTGTCTCATAATCCGTCTCTCGAAGTACTGCTCCTGCCACTGAGTAGTCAAGCTTGGGCCTTCTTGCACTTGTACCCATTTTCATTTACTTAAATTTAGAAGTATTGAATTTCATTAGCCACTTTCTGACCACTCATGCACATTATTTAGGTCTTAATAAAGTTCCCTACCATTGTACCTGTCTCTTCCTTTCTTCATAATCTTTGCATCATCTGCAAACATATTCATGAATGAATTTACAGACTCTGGTAGGTCAATTACATATACAAGGAACAAAGGTGGCCCTAAAACTGAACCCTGTGGAATTCCACTACTAACTCTTCTCCATTCAAACACTGAGTGTATTACTCTAACACTCTGTTTACTTCATTCTAAGTAAGTTTTTATCCATTCCAAGACATTTCCATCTATTATCGCCTTTGTTGCAGCTTCTTAATAAGTCTCCCGTGTGGGATCGTGTCAAACGCTTTCTGGATCTCTAGGAATATGCAGTCTGCCCAGCCCTCTCTTCCCTGTAAGATTCAGCTTATCTCATCATAAAATTCTAATAAGTTTGTTACTGTTGATCTGCCTTCTCTGAAGCCATGTTGTCTCACTGACAAAAAGTTTAAGGATTCCAAATGAAGAAAGATGTGTTTTCTTAGTAGTTTCTCCATAACTTTGCAAACTATGCTGGTCAATGAAGCAGGTTTATAGCTTAGAGCCGTATCCCTCCTTCCCTTTTTGAATATAGGTACCATGTTCGCTTGTTTCCAGCATCTTGGAATCTCCCCTGATTCCAGCGAATTTGCAAATGATACTTAGTGCCGCTGACATTGATTTAACGCATTTCTTAAGTACATGAGGGGATATATCATCAGGACCTGTAGCTTTATGGACATCTAACTCCATCAGCGCTTTGCATACCTCTGTGGCTGAAATGATGATGTTCTCTTAAACTGGCCCATGAGCTTCTATCACTGCAATCTGAGGGGGTGGGGTATTTTCTACTGTAAATACTGGCTAAAACTCCTTGTTCAATTCTTCGCAGATCTCTTCATCCGTCTCAGTGATGCTTCCATCCGCTCTTTTAAGCTTTAAAACCTGCTCTTTTACTTCAGTTTTCCTCTGATAAACCTGTGGAAGATTTTGGGATTTTCTATAGCCTTCCTGGAGATGTCCCTTTCATAGTCTCTCTCTGCTTCTCTTCTTTTACTAAGGTAATAATTTTTTGCTCCTTTATAGGTCTACCAGGCAGTTATGTTTTTTTCTCCTCCTATACCTTTTCCAGCATTTGTCTCTCCACTTCTTAACTCTTTTACACTCATTAACGAACCATTTCTCACTGGCATGAATTACACATACTTTGGTGACAGGTATGCAGCAATCTACTACCATCCCATATTCCTCACAAAAGATGTCGTGCATTTCTTGTACAGATTTCTTGTTAAATAAGGTCCTCCAGTCAATAACTGCAAAAAGCTAATTTATTTTGATGTGTGATTACCTAATTGTGATTACCTAATTGTGTTTACGGGAAAGAGCCCAAAGCTCGTATCTTCCCGTCTCCTGATCGGTTCCATTTTTAGACTTAGTGATACTTATCGTACCTGTCCTTAAAACTATGGATTGAGATAGCATTAACTACCTCCTCGCTTAGCGAATTCCAATTATCAACTACTCTTACACTGAAAAAGCATTTCCTTACATCCTGCAAACAAGTTTTCTTACGAAGCTTCAAACTAAGACCTCTAGTTCTAGAGCCAGCCATATCGAAATATCGATCCCTATCCACTCTATCATAACCATGAAGGAATTTAAAGACTGTCACCATATCCCCCCTTACTCTTCTAGCTTCGAGTGATGGTAAGTCTAATTCCCTCAGCCTCTCATCATAACCGAGATTGCATATTTCTGGCACCAGTTTCGTGGCATGTCTTTGAATTTTTTCAAGCTTAGCTATGTGCTTTTTCAAGTGCGGATTCCAAAAGGGGGCTGCATATTCGAGTTTTGGCCTCACATAGGTTACATAAATATTTCTGAACATTTCCTTGTCCATGTGCCTGAAGGCTACCCTTACATTTGATAAGAATGCATATGCTGCCCTTACTACGCCAGTTATATGTATTTCTGGAGACAAATCTGCCAGTATGTTTACTCCTAGATCTCTCTCATTTTCTGTCTCTTGAAGTTGTACTCCAGCCACCGAGTAGTCAAGCTTGGGCCTTCTTGCACTTGTACCCATTCTCATTACCTTACATTTTGAGGTATTGAATTTCATTAGCCACTTTTCTGACCACTCATGCAGATTATTTAGATCCTCCTGAAGTTCTCTACCATTGTTCTCGTTTTTTACTTTCTTCACAATCTTTGCATCATCTGCAAACATATTCATGAATGAATTTACAGACTCTGGTAGGTCATTTACATATACAAGGAACAAAAGTGGCCCTAAAACTGAACCCTGTGGAACTCCACTACTAACTCTTCTCCATTCAGACACTGAGTGTCTAACTCTAACCCTCTGTTCCCTTCCTTCTAAGTAAGTTTTTATCCATTCCAAAACATTTCCACCTATTCTAGCCATTGATTGCAGCTTCCTAATAAGTCTCCCATGTGGAACAGTGTCAAACGCTTTCTGGAAGTCTAGGAATATGCAATCTGCCCAGCCCTCTCTTTCCTGTAAGATTTGGCTTACCTCATCATAAAATTCTAATAAGTTTGTTACTGTTGATCTTCCTTCTCTGAAGCCATGTTGCCTCACTGACAAAAAGTTGAAGGATTCCAAGTGAAGAGAGATATGTTTCCTTAGTAGTTTCT
>JAXCGZ010002026.1:82500-95000 GCA_037179515.1 Halocaridina rubra | reverse complement strand
AATCCTTCAACGCCAAATCCAACTACAATGGATCCAGCCACACCAGCTCCAGGTACAAAGGATCCAGCCACATCATCTGTAACTTCGATAAATCCAGCCACAGCGGCTTTCACTACAATGAATTCGGCAACGCCATTTCCGACTACAATGAATCCTTCAACGCCAAATCCAACTACAATGGATCCAGCCACATCAGCTCCAAGTACAAAGGATCCAGCCACATCATCTCCAACTTCGATAAAGTCAGCCACAGCGGCTTTCACTACAATGAATTCGGCCATGCCAGTTCCGACTACTATGAATCCTTCAACGCCAAATCCAACTACAATGGATACAGCCACACCACTTCCAAGTACAAAGGATCCAGCCACATCATCTCCAACTTCGATAAATACAGCCACAGCGGCTTTCACTTCAATGAAGTCGGCCACGCCAGCTCCGACTACAATGAATCCTTCAACGCCAAATCCAACTACAATGGATCCAGCCACATCAGCTCCAAGTACAAAGGATCCAGCCACATCATCTCCAACTTCGATAAATACAGCCACACCGGCATTCACTACAATGAATTCGGCCACGCCAGTTCCGACTACAATAAATCCTTCAACGCCAAATCCAACTACAGTGGATCCAGCCTCACCAGCTCCAAGTACAAAGGATCCATCTACATCATCTCCAACTTCGATAAATACAGCCACAGCGGCTTTCACTACAATGAATTCGGCCACGCCAGTTCCGACTACATTGAATCCTTCAACGCCAAATCCAACTACAATGGATCCAGCCACATCAGCTCCAAGTACAAAGGATCCAGCCACATCATCTCCAACTTCGATAAATACAGCCACACCGGTTTTCACTACAATGAATTCGGCAACGCCAGTTCCGACTACAGTGAATCCTTCAACGCCAAATCCAACTACAATGGATCCAGTCACACCAGTTCCAAGTACAAAGGATCCAGCCACATCATCTCCAACTTCGATAAATCCAGCCACAGCGGCTTTCGCTACAATGAATTCGGCCACGCCAGTTCCGAATACAATGAATCCTTCAACGCCAAATCCAACTACAATGGACCCAGCCACACCAGCTCCAAGTACAAAGGATCCAGCCACATCATCTGTAACTTCGATAAATCCAGCCACAGCATCTTTCACTACAATGAATTTGTCCACGCCAGCTCCGACTACAATGAATCCTTCAACGCCAAATCCAACTACAATGGATCCAGCCACACCAGCTCCAAGTACAAAGGATCCAGCCACATCATCTCCAACTTCGATAAATCCAGCCACAGCGGCTTTCACTACAATGAAATCGGCCACGCCAGTTCCGACTACAATGAATCCTTCAACGCCAAATCCAACTACAATGGATCCAGCCACACCAGTTCCAAGTACAAAGGATCCAGCCACATCATCTCCAACTTCGATAAATACAGCCACAGCGGCTTTTACTACAATGAATTCGGCCACGCCAGTTCCGACTACAATGAATCCTTCAGCGCCAAATCCAACTACAATGGATACAGTCACACCAGCTCCAAGTACAAAGGATCCAGCCACATCATCTGTAACTTCGATAAATCCAGCCACAGCGGCTTTCACTACAATGAAGTCGGCCACGCCAGCTCCGACTACAATGAATCCTTCAACGCCAAATCCAACTACAATGGATCCAGCCATATCAGCTCCAAGTACAAAGGATCCAGCCACATCATATGCAACTTCGATAAATACAGCCACAGCGGCTTTCACTACAATGAATTCGGCAACGCCAGTTCCGACTACAATGAATCCTTCAACGCCAAATCCAACTACAATGGTTCCAGCCTCACCAGCTCCAAGTACAAGGGTTCCAGCCACATCATCTCCAACTTCGATAAATACAGCCACAGCGGCTTTCACTACAATGAATTCGGCCACGCCAGCTCCGACTACATTGAATTCTTCAACGCCAAATCCAACTACAATGGATCCAGCCACATCAGCTCCAACTTCGATAAATACAGCCACACCGGTTTTCACTACAATGAATTCGGCAACGCCAGTTCCGACTACAGTGAATCCTTCAATGCCAAATCCAACTACAATGGATCCAGCCACACCACTTCCAAGTACAAATGATCCAGCCACATCATCTCCAATTTCGATAAATACAGCCACAGCGGCTTTCACTACAGTGAAGTCGGCCACGACAGCTCCGACTACATTGAATCCTTCAACGCCAAATCCAACTACAATGGATCCAGCCACATCAGCTCCAACTTCGATAAATACAGCCACACCGGTTTTCACTACAATGAATTCGGCAACGCCAGTTCCGACTACAGTGAATCCTTCAACGCCAAATCCAACTACAATGGATCCAGCCACATCATATGCAACTTCGATAAATACAGCCACACCGGCATTCACTATAATGAATTCGGCCACGCCAGTTCCGACTACAATGAATCCTTCAACGCCAATTCCAACTACAATGGTTCCAGCCTCACCAGTTCCAAGTACAAAGGATCCAGCCACATCATCTCCAACTTCGATAAATACAGCCACAGCGGCTTTCACTACAATGAATTCGGCCACGCCAGCTCCGACTACATTGAATCCTTCAACGCCAAATCCAACTACAATGGATCCAGCCACATCAGCTCCAAGTACAAAGGATCCAGCCACATCATCTCCAACTTCGATAAATACAGCCACACCGGTTTTCACTACAATGAATTCGGCAACGCTAGTTCCGACTACAGTTAATCCTTCAACGCCAAATCCAACTACAATGGATCCAGCCACACCACTTCCAAGTACAAAGGATCCAGCCACATCATCTCCAACTTCGATAAATCCAGCCACAGCGGCTTTCGCTACAATGAATTCGGCCACGCCAGTTCCGAATACAATGAATCCTTCAACGCCAAATCCAACTACAATGGACCCAGCCACACCAGCTCCAAGTACAAAGGATCCAGCCACATCATCTGTAACTTCGATAAATCCAGCCACAGCATCTTTCACTACAATGAATTTGTCCACGCCAGTTCCGACTACAATGAATCCTTCAACGCCAAATCCAACTACAATGGATCCAGCCACACCAGCTCCAAGTACAAAGGATCCAGCCACATCATCTCCAACTTCGATAAATACAGCCACAGCGGCTTTCACTACAATGAATTCGGCCACGCCAGTTCCGACTACAATGAATCCTTCAACGCCAAATCCAACTACAATGGATCCAGCCACACCAGCTCCAAGTACAAATGATCCAGCCACATCATCTACAACTTCAATAAATACAGCCTCAACGGCTCTGACCACGATGATTCCATCAACAACAGGTTCAAATATAATCGATTCAACCACGCCAGCTCCATCTTCAGTGAGTCAAACCACACCAGCTCCAACTCCATTTGCACCAGCCACATTTATTATGTCGTTATTGAGAAACGAAGCTGACGATAAATTATGTGCAGTATCTGACGAAGTTGATGAGAATGATCTCTGCAATCGTTTCGTTAAAGCTTTGGATGATGTCGAAAAGTTTGTTGACGGCTTTGATACCAGTAATGCTAAGCAACAAGACCTTGATGAAATTATCACATATTCAAGTGTTCTACATGAAGTTGTCTTGGATATAAAAAATGATGACGAATTCGTGAAAAACAGGATTAATATCGATGAATTTAATTCGAAAATTGAAATAGTAATTAAGGTAAGTTAGAAAATACCAGTTCTTGTTACTACAATTGAATATTTTCAAAATACAGGATGAATTGTTATATAATTGCAAAAAAAAAAAAAAAAAATCACGGACACTTAATATATTCACAAATCGATTAGAAAACTCTGGTATACCAATCATCAACTTAAGGTTAAATCTTTCGTACAATTAATATTCCATCGATAAGTTTCTCATAATATTCGTATATATATATATATATATATATATATATATATATATATATATATATATATATATATATATATATATATATATATATATATATATATATATATATATATATATAATTATATTTGCAAAATAAATAAGTGAATTTGTATATATTATTTTTATAATCTTAAAAAGTTATATATATATATATATATATATATATATATATATATATATATATATATATATATATATATATATATATATATATATATATATATATATGTATATATATATATATATATATATATATATATATATATATATATATATATATATATATGTATATATATATATATATATATATATATATATATATATATATATATATATATATATATATATATATATATATATATATATATATGTATATATATATATATATATATATATATATATATATATATATATATATATATATATATATATATATATATATATATATATATATATATATGTATATATGCATATATATAGTATGCGTGTGTGAATGCATATGAATTTACTGTGTAAACTGTTAAACAAGTTTTATAAACATGTATATATTATTTTTTCAGTTATCATAATATTATTAATGATACAGCTAATACGAATATTGAAAGATATATCAGATTAGTTTATCAATTCTTTGGCCTCTTTTTTTTGTAGAAAGTGAAAGAGAAAATGTTTGAAATTCAAACACAAATCGATGGTGAGCACAAAGACCCTCCCACACTAGCCATTGTTTTGGGTGTGATAGGAGGTCTTCTGGGTGTTGCATTACTTGTCATCGCTGCTTTTCATATAGTAAAGAAGAAGAAAAGAGAAAATGCACAGGTAAGGTTTCGAGTAACGCTAGGTAGTAGGGTTAACTTTATATGGTAACCGTGGCAAAATGGTAGCATCCGCGACCTTGGGGCATCAGGTCAAGAGTTGGCATCCGCCACGGTTGAGGTTAGCAAGGGCATGCCCTCAGGGTATCGATCACACCTGCCAAACCAAAGTCCTTCGCAAGAAGGCACCGTCCTAGCCCTTAGTATAAAAGGGAGTCCGTGAGGTAACACCGATCACAGTACGGTTAATGTTACGAACTAATTCTTACAGAGTAATGAAATTGTTGAGGGGGAAATATAATCTGTAGCTTAAGCGATTAAGACAGAGCAGCAAAGTAATGTCTGTGGAATTTCTAAGTTAAGAGATTGTGTATACTAATAATATTAATAGAGTGAAATTCAGTTTTAACTACATTTAGTGGTTATCAAAAGTGAAGCCCAGACTGAGCCCCAGATTAGTGTAGAGGGAAATTTTGAATGACATTCAAGTTTCCATACAACGAGAAGTCAAGTGAGTGTAAGCTGAGGTCACATTTAATTTTGATCTCAGTATACACTTAAGTTCACAGTGAACTTTAGGGGTAAATTTCATCATGGGTTTTCACTTGAAAATTTGAGGCTATTTCTTTGGAATATTAATTCCATTCAAGTCCACAAGTTAACTAAACTTTATTCGACTCATCCTTAACAAGTGGGTGTAGACTCAAAAGCAAAATCGTCAAACGTACCACAGCTTTCCACGATGGAAACTCATCGATCAAATGTACAGACTAGTTAAAGAGGGGTGGGGGTAGGGGGGTGTTTGAGGGTCTTAGTTCACTAATACCTCGTCCTCTATCTATCAAGCTTTCCTTTATATGTGATGTGACCGGTTTTACGTCAAGGTCTCTCTTTTCTATTAAGGACTAGGACGGTGCATTCTTGAGAAGGACTTTGGTTGTGGCAAGAGCGACCGCTCCCATGAGTTAATGCCTTTTCTAACCTTAGACAGTGGCGGACCTCGAACCCATCACCTGACGAACCGAAGTCGCGAGCATTACCACTCGCACCGTTTTACAATATGCATGTTGTCCTAGACAGCAACTTAAGAGGGGTTTACACGGTCAAACGGTTCGACAGACAAGTGTTTGAAGTGATGTTCGAACGTGTGAACGGGGTATTTGGTTGTCGAACAAGTTCCGTGTTCGACAACCAAATACCCCGTTCACACGTTCGAACATCACTTCAAACACTTGTCTGTCGAACCGCGTTCGACGAACCGTTTGACCGTGTAAACCCCCCTTTACACGCAGGAATCGTGCTTATTGTAGGGGAGTGTATGTATTGGTTGAGGGGTGGGATATTGTTATTCGCCAAGATGAATCCAACGATATGACCCTGGGTCTCATATATGAGTAATGAGACTCGCAAACCCTGGCAACTGCGTAAATTTACAAAAGAGACAAAGGATACGCCTAGATCAGGGGTTTTCAACCTTTTTCTCTCCACGTACCCTCTCGGGTATTCTGTATGTTAGGCATGTACCCCATTCTCTTTGTGATAAGTGGAATAAAAAAAAAACACAGAAAACAGTCCCCAGTGTATATTTGTAAATACTTAAGTGAATTTACTACATAATCGCCCTGTCATAACCAATAATATAGTAAGCAAAAATAATTCCTTTGAAAATTGAAGAAAAAATCACAAATCTTTGACTGTGACTGTGCATTATAAATTTCATGGTTAAGGAAAGAGCTGAAAAAGCAAAACACTGCTTTATCATTACATTTGCTGCAAAAGGCGTATCCATTGACAGACCCTTTGGGCACCCCCTGGGGTACGCGTATTCCAGGTTGAAACCCCTGACCTAGACTAAAGGAGAAAGTGCGACATAACAGTTTGATTTCCTTAATGTAGAGTTTGTTGATACAGACGAATCATATGATAAAAATATTCATAAAATCACCTTGACCTCATTTATCAGTATACAGGGATTACAAAATTATAAAATAAAACAGAATTATTAGCGGACTGTACTGTTGAAATATTTACACGAGAGTTAATACAGACTCTCACCAAACCACTTATATCTTCAATAAACCTAACAATAGTCTCTGTACACTGACTGAGGTAATATCCAAGTTAATATATATATATATATATATATATATATATATATATATATATATATATATATATATATATATATATATATAAAATATATATATATATATATATATATATATATATATATATATATATATATATATATATATATATATATATATATATAGTAAGCATAAACTATTAGCATACAGCACTAAATGGTAAGGAAGCCCATCAGTGAAATAACGCAGAAAAAGATAACGCTACATTTCGGATCCTACCTGGACCCCTTCCCAAGCTTGAGAAGGGGTCCAGTTAGGATCCGAATTATAGCGTTATTTTTTGTGTTTTGTTTCACTGATGGGTTTCCTTACTATGTGTATATATATATATATATATATATATATATATATATATATATATATATATATATATATATATATATATATATATATATAAAACTATATATATATATATATATATATATACATATATATATATATATATATATATATATATATATATATATATATATATATATATATATATATATATATATTATATATATATATATATATATATATATATATATATATATATATATATATATATATATATATATATATATATATATATATATATATATATATGTATACATATATAACTATATATAACTATATATAACTATATATAACTATATATATATATATATATATATATATATATATATATATATATATATATATATATATATATATATATATATATATATAACTATATAACTATATAACTATATATATATATATATATATATATATATATATATATTTTATATATATATATATATATATATATATATATATATATATATATATATATATATATATATATATATATATATATATATATTTATATATATATATATATATATATATATATATATATATATATATATATATATATATATATATATATATATATATATATATATATCTACACACACACACACACACGCTCAGGACTCGATAGGCAATGCTAATAGAAATATATTAAAATGCCAAATAGAGATAACACTGAATTTTAATTTCAGGAAAGTTCTGTGGAGGCAATAGCCTATAATACTTACCTCTGAATTTGCCCATAAGATCAAAGAGAAAGGAATAAATTAACACACTCTTCTGACCTGCATTCCAAGATTTCTCATAGTTCAAAGAAATCTCATAAGATCAAAGAGAGGGATAAAATAACCTGCGCTTCTCACATGCCTCTCAAAGTTCCCGGAGGACGCGCGTGATTGCTCATGAACTATAGAAGTCACAGAGAGAGTTTCTTTTTGCCGTAATCACTGGCGCAGTAGAAACAAAATAGGTCAAAGACGGGATATTAGCTGGACTTGCGAGAGAGCAAGGCTATTATTTTCCTTCTGCAAAGACTCCACCTGAATTAGCTTTGCTTTCTCGCAAATCCTGCTAATCATCCGTTTTTTTTTTTTGCTTATTTTTGTTTCCACTATACCAGTGCTTACCGTCAAGCAGCTATCTTTTTTTTTTTTTTTATGATTGTGACACCAGGACGGGCCAAAAAATAAAATAAATATAAAACAGCCCCCACCGAGCCTGGGCACGAAGAATACATTAAGTAAAAAGTAACAGAGATGGAGAGTGTAATGACTTGTCAGAAGTGAAGGGATAATAAGAGGTGTGTAACTAATATCCAAGAATATTCAGTGTTGATGTAGGTATAAAATATAACTGTAACTGAAGGAAGACTTAACATCGAACTGTCATGGACACTCCTATTCAAGTTTAAAAATCCTTCAGCTGTATTATCGCAACGGGTGGCTGCTGCCATGGGCCAACCTACTACTATCTTGGAAATATGAAATATTGCACCTGGATGTGAAACTATTGCCATTTATATATTATTTCCAGTGTTGAACTGCAAGTTTCTTCTTCTTTCATTGTTTTATTGTAAATACATGGCTTATATAAGTTCTGTAAATTACATGCCTATGCAAATGGTTATATAAATATACTCGTAAATCCTAAGGAACTCAATATTTTTTATTTTCCTTCATGGGCATAAAACCCCCATCTATAAATATACACACACACACACATATACACGGCGGCATTAGAACACACGCAATCAGTATCTCTCAAATTTTTCCTTGTGTTTTTGAGTGACCGGGACTAAAGTATAAAACTTAAGCAAAATTTCCCTGAATAAGAGATTCTGCAGAGTATTGTGAGTAAAAAAATTATATTTGTATTAAGCGAGACTGTCCTATATATTAAAGGAAAAGATTTAGGATACTTTTGAGAGGGGAAAAAGAAGAAGCTGTATGCCCTGCCTTGAAGGAAGTTTAGAAGTTGCCAGAGGCAAAGCCATCACATCATATTGCCTAATTTTTTTGAGTACACTGAGGAGAGCTCTTACAACCGTTTACCTGATCCTGAGGTTCCTTATATCATTAAAATCAATATCCTTCCCATGTAGATTAACTTAATAGTTAGTTTGTTATGCGAAATTTTTGAATAATTTTATAAATGCGAAAAATACACCTGCAACAGTATTTAGTTAAGTTGCCAAGTAGCACAGCTGTTTAATTTTTCTTTTTGCTTTATTGTCTTTTATTATTTTTCTTTTGCGTCTGTTGAGTTAAATTTAAAGTCTTATCCTGTGATAACATACCTTGATTATCAAGTAATTACTATTATTGTTTCTTTTGAAATGACCAGTTTAGCAGTTAAGAAGAATATATAGCAAAAACAGGTGGGTATCTCCTCAGATACAAAATTCGAAGTTTCCTTCAAGTGGGCTTTTGTTTTGAATTTTTTTCTTCTTCTCAATTTACCAAAGTCAAGTTATAAGTTAGGATGTGTGTTACCATAAAAGAGATGAACTGAGTAACTAAATAGTACTCATATGAAGATACAGATATTCTGTGTGAAGCTTAAATGGAAACTATTCTCTCTTTTTTTTTTCTCTGTGAAAGTGAAATCATCAATCTGAGGCCATCTCTGTCCCTAACCCCTCATCCAACGGTTGGGGAGGGGTGATAGAGGATCTCCGGGGAATGAAGGGGGAGGAGGAGTGGCTGTTAGAAGACTGAAGCAAAAGTCAAGGAATTGGAAACAACACTAATAAAACTGGATGATAAAATCCGGAATATGGATAGAGATATGAAAGAGAATGGAACACTTAGAGAAGAAATAAGATTCTTGGAGGAAGCAAATAAAGCACATGGGCAAAAGATAAAAGAACTAGAAAAATTAATAAAGAAGCTGGAAGGGGAAAAGAGTGACCTAGAAACCAGAATTTCTAAGCAATTAGATAACAATAAACAGTTGCATGACAGCCTGAGTGAATTAATGTTAGTTCACTGCTCTCTTCTGAGAGAGAAGAGATCGCAGTTTGGAATGTCCAGATAAAGGAAAACATCGAACAGTTTAGAAAAGAGTTTTAGGAGCTGAATATGAAACATAATGCCATGAAAACTTACTTTACTGATGCATTAAAGGGGAATGTGGCAGTAAAAGAGGTTGTGAGGGTGGTGGCACTGGAAAACATGCAAAAAGTTGACTATAAAGATACAGTAATAGAAAAAATGAAAGACGTTGTGATGGTAAGGCTTATCCACTGATTAAACAGGCAGTTGATAGAGAGAAGACATAGGTAATCTCAGGTATAAGTGAATCCCAGGAACCAACATGGCAGGGGAGATTTAAAGAAAATAAAGCTAGGATTTTAGACCTGATAAAGAAGCTTGGAGTAGTATGTGGTTCTGAGGATATTGTAAACATTCACCAACTAGGTAAATATGCGAAAGAGGGAAAACAAAGAACAATGAAAGTAACCTTTGAGAGAGTGGACACATGTAGAGAAATATTGATGAAGAAAAAACCCAAAAGACCTTCATGAATTCAAAACAGTGTTCATTAGACCATACACAACACAGGAAGATATGAAAATGATCAAATCTTGTTGCCAGAGGCAAGAAGGTTAAATGAGGAAAGAAATATAAAAGAGAAGAAAATATTCAATTTAGAGCTTTTCCAAACAAAGAGGAGATAAAGAAGATAATGATAAAGATCTGGGGATGGGGCTTCATTAAGATTGTTACACACAAATGCTGATGGAATATCTGGTAAGGCAGTACAATTAAAAGATAGGATTAACAACAGTAAGACAGATATAGCAGCACTAACAGAGACTAAGTTCAGTGAGGATATAAACAGCATCACAGGTTTTCCTAAGGGGTTCAGAATATTAAGGGTTGAAAGATCTGAGAAGACTGGTGGAGGGATAGCACTATCATAAGTGAAAAATTTCAAGACGAAGATATAAACTTTGCTATAAAAAGTGAGTTCAAGTAACTTCTTGTTGCTCGCATATATACTGGGTCAGAGATCATTATAATAACTGTTGTATATAACCCATCAAGGAACTAACATAGGCCAGAAGTTTATGAGGAAAGTCATACAGGTACAATTGAAGTCATAAACTCTGTTGTTAACATGGCACGGGAGAGAAAATGTAGGATTTTGATTATGGGAGATTTTAATCATAAAGAGATAGATCGGATAAATCTTGACCCACACAGTGGTGAGGACTCATTCAGGGTAAGATTCCTAAATTACGTACAAGGGAATTTCCTGCACCAACACTGGAACCAACGAGGGCTAAGGGTGGGAATGAGATATCGCTACTTCATATAGTATTCACAGATAAGGTGTTGGATATTGAAAAAATTGAGTGTGAACCACCAAAGAGTGACCACTGTGTGTTGTTGATGGAGTATATCATCGAAGATGTTCTGTCCGAGAGAAGAGGGACTGAGGACATGAGAAGGAACTATCCAAAAGGAGATGACATCAAAATGAATGAACTTTTTGCAGTTATTTACTTTATCAGAGGAAAGCTGAAGGTAAAAGAACAGGTTTTAAAGCTTAAGAGAGCGGATGGAAGAATCACTGAGACAGAGGAGGAGACCTACAATGCATTGAATAAGGAGTTTCAGTCAGTATTTACAGTAGAAAATACCCCATCCCATCAGATTGCAGAGACAGAGGGTCATGGGCTGGTATTAGAAAACATCATCTTTTCAGCCACAGAGGTATGCAAAGTGCTGATGGAGTTAGATGTCCATAAAGCTACAGGTCCTGATGATATATTCCCTTTTGTACTTAAGAAATGTGCCACTTCCATATCAGCGGCACTAAGTATCATATTTAAAAAGTTGATGGAGTCAGGGGAGATTCCAAGATGCTGGAAACAAGCAAACGTGATACCTGTCTTCAAAAAGGGAAGGAGGGATACGGTTCTATACTATAGACCTGCTTCTTTGGCCAGCATAGTTTGCAAACTTATGGAGCAACTACTAAGAAAACATATCTCGTTTCACTTGGAATCCCCCAACGTTTTGCCAGTTAGACAACATGGCTTCAGAGAGGGTAGATCAACAGTAACAAACTTATTAGAATTTTACGATGAGGTAAGCCGAATCTTACAGGAAAGAAAGGGCTGGGCAGATTGCATATTCTTATACTTCCAGAAAGCATTTAACATTGTCCTACATTGTAGACTTATTAAGAAGCTGCAAGCAATGGCAAGAATAGAAGGAAGGGAACAGAGGATTAA